>OFHU01003713.1:0-128075 GCA_900245905.1 Lacerta viridis
TTTCTGCAAGCAAAAAATGCAAACTGGAAACACAGTTATCCTCCAAATGCGCACTTCTCCCAATTTTGTGCTGCTCTCCTCCAACTAACCAATGTGTTTAAAAATTGTGCATATTAGGGGAAAGTGTGCACAGGAGATATATATGTAAGTTGGAGTTGAGAGAGATCTGAGTGCCCAAACAATGCCCTGACTTAGTACATGGGACCCCACCAGCTTTTAAAAAGAGGATACAACTGGTTTCCTTAAGGATGATGCCATGTGCAGCAAAGACAGAACTTTGCCACAAATTAGAATACAAGTTCCATATCCTAATCCAGGGGTCCCCAAACTAAGGCCCGGGGGCCGGGTGCAGCCCAATCGCCTTCTAAAATCCGGCCCAACGGACGTCTGGGAATTCGGTGTTTTTACATGAGATAGAATGTTTCCTTTTATTTAAAATGCATCTCGGGTTATTTGTGGGGCATAGGAATCGTCATTTCCCCCCCAACAATACTAGTCCGCCCCGCCCCGCCCAAGGGTCTGCAGGAAACAGGGACCGGCCCCCTGCTGAAAAAGTTTGCTGACCCCTCCTAATCTATACACACAGAGACAAATTTCGGGGTGGGGGGTGGGGAGATCTTGCTGCTGCTTCCAGTGTCTATCCTGAGCTATAGAGTGCAAACAGGATTTTTGAGGTTCAGGATAATGTATGTTGATTGGTCCATCCACATATTAAGATGGGGAGTAGCTGAGCTCCGAGTGGCACTTTGCCTTGCAGCAGGCTCAGCTTTCCCCATTAGGAAAAGCTTATTTTTTATTTTATTTCTAAAGCAGGGAATGGTAGAAAATAATGGGCTTGTGCAAAAGATAGAGGGTTTCGGGACCCTGTTCCCTCCCCACAGCAAAGCACCTGATTTAGTGTCTTTTAAAGAAAGGGCGATGTTTGCAGGGACAAACAATAATCTTTCGTGACAGTCCTGCCTTGCAGGGGGGGGGGTTGGACTAGATGACCCTCTGGGTCCCTTCCAACTCTACAGTTCTTTGATTCTATGAAAAAAAAATGCCTGCCTCTTACAGTGGATGCCAAAAGAATAGAATGCAGAGTGTGTGATGGATGGCACGAAGTGAGTTCATGCTGGCCTTTATACCGCAGATGTCCTGGAGAAAGGTGTGCGCAAAGAAAATTGTATACGACGGTAAGGAGCCTATTTTTCTTGCTCCCCTTCTTTTCCCAGGCTCCCTTTCATAGGCTTGACTAGGCTGACCTAATGTCAAGGAGGACACAGGGCTCCTGACATTTTGGGGTTTGTAAGAACACACAAAAAAACTAAGATCATGGCACTGGTCCATCACCTCCTGGCAAATAGAAGGGGAAGAAATGGAGGCAGTGAGAGATTTTACTTTCTTGGGTTCCATGATCACTGCAGATGGTGACAGCAGTCACGAAATTAGAAGACGCCTGCTTCTTGGGAGAAAAGCAATGACAAACCTAGACAGCATCTTAAAAAGCAGAGACATCACCTTGCCGACAAAGGTCCGTATAGTTAAAGCTATGGTTTTCCCAGTAGTAATGTACGGAAGTGAGAGCTGGACCATAAAGAAGGCTGATCGCCGAAGAATTGATGCTTTTGAATTATGGTGCTGGAGGAGACTCTTGAGAGTCCCATGGACTGCAAGAAGATCAAACCTATCCATTCTCAAAGAAATCAGCCCTGAGTGCTCACTGGAAGGACAGATCCTGAAGTTGAGGCTCCAGTACTTTGGCCACCTCATGAGAAGAGAAGACTCCCTGGAAAAGACCCTGATGTTGGGAAAGATGGAGGGCACAAGGAGAAGGGGACGACAGAGGATGAGATGGTTGGACAGTGTTCTCGAAGCTACCAACATGAGTTTGACCAAACTGTGGGAGGCAGTGGAAGACAGGAGTGCCTGGCGTGCTCTGGTCCATGGGGTCACGAAGAGTCGGACACGACTGAACGACTGAACGAAACAACAACAAGAACACACAGGCAGCTCCGAACAACTAAACAACAACAACAACAACAAGAACACACAGGCAGCTCTGCTGGATCATCCCAAAAGTCCAGCTGGTTCAGCATTCTGTTCCCACAGTCGCCACATATGTGTACATGTACACACACTATGAAACGGCTTAGGGAGCTGGGTATGTTTAGCCTGGAGAAGAGAAGGTTAAGGGGTGATATGATAGCCATGTTCAAATATATCAAAGGATGTCATATAGAGGAGGGAGAAAGGTTGTTTTCTGCTGCTCCAGAGAAGCGGACACGGGGCAATGGATTCAAACTACAAGAAAGAAGATTCCACCTAAACATTAGGAAGAACTTCCTGACAGTAAGAGCTGTTCGACAGTGGAATTTGCTGCCAAGGAGTGTGGTGGAGTCTCCTTCTTTGGAGGTCTTTAAGCGGAGGCTTGACAGCCATCTGTCAGGAATGCTTTGATGGTGTTTCCTGCTTGGCAGGGGGTTGGACTGGATGGCCCTTGTGGTCTCTTCCAACTCTAGGATTCTATGATTCTATGAAAAGCATAACAGTAATGGACTTGCAAAGTGCTCTCAGATGCGAAACTGTTGTCCAGTTTTGCATCTGAGGAGTTACACTTTACAAATGTGCACAGGCTTCCAGATGCACCTCGTATCTGTATCTGAGCATCTTAAATAATTCTAACTTGCTCTGTGTAATAATAATAATAATAATAATAATAATAATAATAATAATAATAATAATTTATTTATATCCCACCCATCTGGCTGGGTTTCCCCAGCCACTTTGGGTAATCTTCACTTCAGTTGTGCTCCAGGTTCTGGGCCTCAGTGTGTTTAACAAAGCCCCGTATACCACATTTACGGTATTGGGCAACGCAAACATGGCTGGAGTTTTCCCACCTTTGGGCCAAAGTATATGCCAAAGTACATCTTTTAAAATCAAAAAACAACAAAAGGTTTCCTTCTCGTAAGCATCCTGCAGCATAGCACCAAGAGCAGAGCTCTGGCCGCCGTTTCCCCTCCTTCCCAGGAACACCATTGTCTCCATGCTCACATGGTTCCACTAGTTTTGGAAATGATTCGGTCCTTGACAGATTCAGTGCCTCTTGGAAGAAAGGGTAGCAGCGGCAAGGGGGCCACAAAGGTCCTACAATGTTTCCTGCTTTCACACCACCAAAGCAGCTAGCAAACAGACAGATATTTTAAAATGGACAGATCACTGATTAATATGCTCCACCATGGCTATCAAGATTACACCTCAACGCAGGCTTCAAAGAAGGAAACCAAGGCGCAATATGAACACTCAAGTCCAGGGGTCAGCAACGTGCAGCCCATGGGCCAGATGCGGCCCACGAAGACCATTTCACCAGCCCATGAGCCACCCCTAAACCGAGCTGCCCGCTCGGCGAGTCGCCCACATGCTGCGCTAAACCGGGGTGGCACGGTGCGGGGACTTGCCAAGTGGCACCGGAAATTGCATCTGTGCAGGCGCGATTTTGGGCATCTGGGCATGCGCAGAAGCAATTTATGGTGCTGTGGACATGCACAGATGCGATTTCTGGCACCGCACTGCGCCAGTCCGGCCCACAGATACAGCCCGAGGGACTAATTTATCCGGCCTGCGGCAACCCCCGCTGCCCACTGCCACTGCCTGCTCTTACCGGTGTGGCGCGGCTGCCCACTTCCGGGTTGGTGCAACTCCGGAAATAGCTTGTGCGCATGCGCAAGCGTCATTTCCGGCGCACTTCCGGGTCTGCGGAAGCCCGTGCGCATGCACACAAGCTATTTCCGGTGCTGTGCCAACCCAGAAGTGTGCGGGCCTATGGGTGTGCTGCCCTGCCCTCCGGCCTGCTGTGCGATCGGCGCTGGAGGAACCGGCCTAAGGCCGGGTAAGTTTGCCGACCCCTGGTCTAAGATGGACTATGCAATTGTGCAGAAGCAGTACTAGAAGTTTTGCCTCATTATGTTCTTGAATCTCAGTTCTGTTCTAACATTAAATTAGAACGCTGTCCTTGCTTGTGGATGGAAACCTTGGAGTGTGGTAGGACAAAGTAAGGTTTCTGTTACAAGGAACAAATAAGTATGTCATAGTAAAGACTTCCCGTCTCAGGAAAAAGTTATTTGGAATCATTTGTAGAGAACTGAGGATGGGGGATTTGGAGTTTTAAGGACATAAATGTATCATGATATATCTCTCCTGTCTTCTAACTCATTTTATGGTAATGGTTAAATTTTAGTAGTTTTTGCAAAATAGTAAAAAAACAAAATAAAATTCTGTTTTAGGCCTATGTTAATGGGGAGTTTTTTTTAAAAGACACCTTCCTTTTATGTGGCACTTAGGATGCCCTTATTGGTATATTCTCTTTGCTCCTGGATGATAGGGTCTTTTAACTAATTCGATAAAATTGCATTCCTTCGTTCACCAGTTAACATGAACACTGTTTTTTTTTTTTTCAATTTCTAGTCAAAACTGGGAAAAAGAAAAGCCACCACTTGACCTGTCATTACAACACTCCAGGTTTGAGGTGCGGACAAAAGTATGTTTATAAGCTCACAAGAGTGGACTACCTTTGCTGTGACACCGACGTCTGTTTTAAAACTTAATCTAAGGCCATAGGAGCCAACTCCTAGGGACCAAGGGCCCTTTAGCCCCCACCCCCAATTAAAATATTTGAAGCCCCCCCATGTTGATGGGCATTGCCATTCTTATGGGTGTTGTGTGTGTGTGTGTGTGTGTGTGTGTGTGTGTGTGTATGTGTGCACTGTGTCATGTGGTTGATTATGTGGGGCTGGGCTTACCTGTGTCCCCCCCCCAATATTTTATTCAGGTTGGCACCTCTGTCTAAAGCACATATAACATGAACATAGTAACTCATTTCCCTTCCTCACAGCAGAAGCCATTGTGATGCAAATGGCAAACAGGCGTTTGTCCCTGTAAACAGGGACTTTTTTTGAGGGGGGGGGGCAAACCAACTGAATTTGCCCCCATCACCACCATCTCCCTCCACAAATTGGAGCCTGAATGTGTGGTGTGTACTGCCTTCTGTATTCATGGAGGAGTCCCACACATTTTAGAGCAATGGTTTTCCAGAGTCCTAAATGCATGGCGAGACTTCATGAGCCCAGGAGACAGCACTTCGCAGTGCGCGGTACCCAGCATCAGAATGGCAGCCTATCAACAGTTGTGAATCAATTCTCGTTCTGTTCACAACTTTGCTCCTTCTTCCTGCTCCGGAGCAGAGGAGCACTCGTTTGTGTTCACTTGTTTACGCCGTCTGTCATTGTCTATTGTTTAAAAAAGAACACACGCACACACACCCTGCAAAATAAGTGCATAATTCTCTTAGGGGGGATGGGGTGTTCCTTGGTGAGGTGATAGTCACTGGCCAAGCAGTGCTGTGCACATTGTGCTTTGCTGGAAAGTGAAAGACAGAAGCCCTGCTGCATTAATCTCACACCCGACTTCACTCACGACCAACACTTTGGGTTGCCAGTTGCTTGTGTGGCTGTTTTGCAGATTTGTCCTCTGAAGGGCACACCACATATACTCTGAACAAATTGCGGAACGTGGGAGGTGCCCAGTGCCAGCACACTGAGGTTAATGAACATGGCTAACTTAGGTTCCACTATGCTTTACTCAGAGTAGACCTATTGAAGCTAATGGACCTAGCCTAGCCACTCTGAGTAGGAACTAACTGAACACAACCTCATGCCATTGATAACATTTGCCTGTCTTCTTTTGGCATAGCAGGTGTCTCCCGGAGTTCTGGGAGCACAGTGGTCATTGGTCAGTCCTTAACTGACTTGTTTGGGTATTTCATACAGTGGTGTGTGGTCAGTGGACAATGGGGACTAGACTAGTCCCCTAAATGTTCCTGGTAAATTGGAGCATTGGCACCTCCTTCCCAAAGCACGGGAGGCTTCTGCATAGCTTAGGGAGGGAGGCGCAAAGTTTACACTTGCGATGTCAGAATGTCGTGATGTCACACACACAACGTCACGTCCCCCCATCACTCTCGCAAACTGGCACTTCTGGCCCTAACTGTTCCCCTATGAAAAATATCACTGCACACCACTGATTTGATCCTATACTCAGTCAGGATGTTCAGAGATGGCGTTGGAGCCAATTCCACTATGACCCTTTAGGCTGCTGTCCCTTGGATTCTGAATGCAACTCTTACAGAACTCTGGTCCTCTGAATCTCTGCTTGATTAGAGAGAAATTTCTTTACTCTTTCCTTCCTGTTAAGAATTCACTGCCCTGTGACTGTAACGCAATAATAATAATAATCATAATATTTATTATTTGTACCCCGCCCATCTGGCTGGATTTCCCCAGCCACTCTGGGCGGCTTCCAACAGAAATCAAATACAAAAATATCACACATTAAAAACTTCCCTAAAAAGGGCTGCCTTCAGGTTTTTCTGAATGTCAGGTAGTTGTTTATTTCCTTGACCTGTGATGGGAGGGCGTTCCACAGGGCGGGCGCCACTACCGAGAAGGCCCTCTGCCTGGTTCCCTGTAGTTTTGCTTCTCGCAGTGAGGGAACCGACAGAAGGCCCTCGGCGCTGGATCTCAGTGTCCGGGCTGAATGATGGGGGTGGAGACGCTCCTTCAGGTATACAGGACCGAGGCCGTTTAGGGCTTTAAAGGTCAGCACCAACACTTTGAATTGTGCTCGGAAACGTACTGGGAGCCAATGCAGATCTCTCAGGACCGGTGTTATGTGGTCCCGGCGGCCACTCCCAGTCACCAGTCTAGCTGCCGCATTCTGGATTAATTGCAGTTTCCGGGTCACCTTCAAAGGTAGCCCCACATAGAGCGCATTGCAGTAGTCCAAGCGGGAGATAACCAGAGCATGCACCACTCTGGTGAGACAGTCCGCGGGCAGGTAGGGTCTCAGCCTGCGTACCAGATGGAGCTGGTAGACAGCTGCCCTGGACACAGAATTAACCTGCGCTCCATGGACAGCTGTGAGTCCAAAATGACTCCCAGGCTGCGCACCTGGTCCTTCAGGGGCACAGTTACCCCATTCAGGACCAGGGAGTCCTCCACACCTGCCCTCCTCCTGTCCCCCAAAAACAGTACTTCTGTCTTGTCAGGATTCAACCTCAATCAAAGCTTTTAACTAGTTTGGACTGGTGGGCATTCTAGGTGGTAAATCAAAAGAGTTAGATAATCATCACAATTATTGCTAGTTTTGTAAGTGAGACCACTTGTTTGTGCTGTTGTTAATTGACCTGATGCTTCGATTCCCCCCCCCTTCTGCTTTAAGTTTAAACCTTAAGTTGTAATCCACATTCTTTTTTTGTTCCCCATATAAATATTGTACCCGGATTTCCCCTTGCACGATTTGTTCCTTATATTCTCCCTTCCTCGACATTCACTTGTGTATAACCTTCGTTTCCTTTGAGATTATTAGGCTTCCGTTTTTTCTTCAACTGAAATGCATTAACTGATCTTCTGCTATTGCCGTCGCAAATAAATATCGAAATCAGATTTCAGCTTCGGCTTATGCGTGGTCGTATCCTTTCACCCGCGGGAGGAAAATAAGGACCTCGCTTTCGCACGTAAGGCAAGGGTTACGAGGCTGGCGAGTGTCCAAGGGAAGTCGATTCATAAACTCTGACCAATACGCTTTCAGAACACAGGAAGAGCTTGGTGCATCAGGCCAACGACCCATCTTAGTCCAACATCCAGTTCTCACAGAGGCCAACCAGATGCCCATGAGAAACCTGCAAGCAGAATCTGAGCACAAGTGCCCTCTCCCTTCCTGTGGATTCCAGCGCCTGGTGTTTTGTAAGCATTGCTGCCTCCAACTGCAGAGGCAGAGAATAGCCATCATGGCTTGTAGCCATCAATAGTTCTTCCCTCCATGAATTTTTCCAATCCTCTTTTGAACCCATCTAGTTCAGTGGCCACCACTGCCTCCCGTTGTAAATCAATCATTATAAAAATAGACTAATAGGTTGAGATTAAGCAACTTTGGCGCAGTCACAGAGAGGTAAAAAGGTAAAGGACCCCTGGACAGTTAAGTCAAAGGCGACTATGGGGTTGCGGCGCTCGTCTCGCTTTCAGGCCGAGGGAGCCGGCGTTTGTCCACAGACAGCTTTCCAGGTCATGTGGCCAGCAGGACTAAACCGCTTCTGGCACGACAGAACACCATGACGGAAACCAGAGCGCACAGAAACGCCGTTTACCTTCCCATCGCAGGGGTAACTATTTATCTACTCGCACTGGTGTGCTTTCGAACTGTTAGGTTGGCAGGAGCTGGGATCGAGCAACGGGAGCTCACCCCGTTGCGGGGATTCGAACTGCCAACCTTCTGATCAGCAAGCCCAAGAGGCTCAGTGGTTTAGACCACAGTGCCACCCATGTCCCCTACAGAGAAGCATGGTGTGGGCTGGCTTGAGCGGATGACAGAAGCAGATGAGTGAAAAATAAATGTTTATAAAGACATACACCCAAACGGATGAATCCTAATGATAGGAAGTCTGCAGAAACACTCCCAGCACAATTTTTTTTTTTTTATTTTTTTAACAAGATTTTATTAAACATCATTTATAAACAAAGATGGAGATGCACACAGATTGGAAGCATGCAACTGACACAAATGTAATTTCTTGCTGCACTTTTGCTGCATTCACAGCATATAGGAAAAACTTCAAATTAGTGCCAGCTTTAGGCTTCCTGAACATACTGTTTCAAGGCATTGAATAACAATAAAGAAAGCTAAGAGAAAGTGCAAGTAAATATATATATATATATATATGCATGTATGTATATATATATATAGTCATATACCACATCTGAACTTCCCACTACAATATAAATGAAGAAAAACACAAGCTGTTATCTTGCCAACTGATCAGATTGTCCTTCAGAACTAATCCGTATCTGTAAAATACCTGATCATGTGAACACCTACGTCGGATCCTAATCCTTATTTATCAAATTAAATGAAAACGTAAACGCATATGAATGAAGTTATATACAAATATAGAGGTACTTGCAGAATTAAACCCTAAGGCATAACTGTGTAAAATGATTGAGATGATCAATGAAATTAAAAACTACTGGCAAGGGGATGATTTTCATATGGATTTTAGTAAGGTTATATCAAATGCCTCTCAACCATGTAGCTTTGCACCTAAAGCCCTGAATATTAAAGCAGTCTGGCAATATAAAAAAGTGAAGCTGGTACAGGTGTTCAACCACAAGTTTTCAGTTTTCTTCAGGCAGGTATGTAAGGAGGTGGAGGTTCCTTCTCCGGCATCTTTACTGCCATTTCATAGGTTGGCAGGACATACTGTGGAGGTGCTTCAAATGCAGGGTACACTGCGATCTCAGGCAAGTTTCGGTTGCAAATGTATTTATAGCAATTCCACACACAGTTAATTAGGTAGGCCTTCAAGATGATCACCAAGGCAAAAAACACCAGAACAGTGAACAGAAGACAGCTTGAATCGAGTGAAAGGAGGTCATCTTTGTACGGAAACTCTGGCAGCTGATCCAGGTAGTCCTTTATTCTTGGCAAGTATGTCAAAGAACTTATAGCCACCAGACAGCTGAGAACAAAGTCAAAGAGCTGGTAACAGAAGAATGGAATAAGCCAGCCAACTCGATGAGCAATTGCTCCATACACCATCATAGCACTTATTGTGAACATGAGGAGCGAGATAGCAAAGAGAACACATGCATTTTCAGCCACCCTCTCAGAGGGATAGTAGCTACCAATGATTTCAGATTGGATATCCACTGTTGGCACAGTATTAGGGTGAGTAACTTCAACAGTCAGCAAAATGCCCATCAACAGATTCACTACCATGTACCAAGTGCCCAGGATGATAGTGCCGGTGCGGACATGGCAGCAGCCGCAGCAGCGGGTGCTGTAGAGCCGGTCGCGGGCCCGCTTGAACGTCATGGCGGTGTCGCTGATGGCGCCGGCCCGCTTCGTTCACCTCGGCACGGAACGCTGAAGGCGCTGTAGGGTCCCCTTAAAAGCGTCCCTACGCGGCCGGATAAACCAATCAGCCCACTCCCAGCACAATTAAGTGACCTCCATCCCAAACGGTACTTAGGAGCAGGGCTTTTTCAGGGGGGACTCACAGGAACTCAGTTCTGGCACCTCTCAGGTGGGTGCTATTGCCATTCTAAGAGAATGAGGGAGGTGTTTATGGTGAGTTCCGGCTCCTGTTTTCCTAGAGAAAAAGCACTGCTTAGGAGCCTCTGGGATGGACCAACACTGTCTGAGCAAGCCCCTGCCAGGGAAGGGGTAAGAAGCCCTAAAACCACAGAGAGCCAGTGCAGCTAGCAGCTGCTTAGAAGGAGCTGTCCCATGGCTCTGCAAATGGGACTGTCCCCAAAGATCTTATCTTGGCATTGCCACTTCAAGAAGAAGAATTTTGATTTGATATCCTGCTTTATCACTACCTGAAGGAGTCTCAAAGCGGCTAACATTCTCCTTTCCCTTCCTCCCCCACAACAAACACTCTGTGAGGTGAGTGGGGCTGAGAGACTTCAGAGAAGTGTGACTAGCCCAAGGTCACCCAGCAGCTGCATGTGGAGGAGCGGAGACACGAACCCGGTTCACCAGATTGCGAGTTTACCGCTCTTAACCACTACACCACACTGGCTCTCAAACATGCATCACCACATCTATATGTTGATAGATTAGGAAGAACTTTCTGACAGTAGGAGTTGTTTGACAGTGGAGCAGACTCCTTTAGAAAGTGGCAGATGCTCCTTCATTGGAGGTTTTTAAGCAGAAGTTGGATGACCATCTGCCAGAGGTTCTTTAACTGAAATTCCTGCGTTGCAGGGAGTTGGACTAGATGACTATTGAGGTCCCTTCCAACTCTACAATTCTATGATTGATACATTGGCATCTATAGCTAATATTGTGTAGCAGCAAAATTCCATGAAGATGTGAAGGAAAGGCATGAAATAACCTAGTGTGGTTACAGGGACCTATGTCATTGAGTATGGTCTAAAACAGATGGACTCTTGATGGAACTCAAATCAGTTAGCACTACCATAGCATATGAGGGTGTTTCTCCAAGTCCTTGCAGTCAGCATGGAACATAAAATGGCTTCACCCAACTGACTAACCAACCAGTCTGTCCCCACTTGCAAGCATCAATCGCAGCTTTGATCCTGTGGGACTTGATCAACCAAGAAATATGGAGGTGGATAGAAAGCCCACCAAAAGGAACAAGCATTCCTTCAATGTTACATAGTATCTGGAAGCCACTGCTGCCTGGGACATTCTGTGAAGTATTTAGCTGGTTCCTCCTTAGCCCATTTGGATTTGTCTGAACAATCAGTACATTATGCCACAAACAGCCCAAGGGAACCGCTGCCCACATCCCCATTGCTCTTCAGAACCACCCCAGAACATTGCCAGAGGCTTCTCATGTCTTTCAAGCCCACAAGGATCACATGTCCTGAGAAACTGGGAAGGTTCTTCTCATCCCTTTCATAAAAGCTGCTTTGAACCTCATCCTTCAAACTGTGGGACGTGTTCCTTACTAGAAGCTGTGCTTATTGCCACAGAGCCAAGTGTGACCCTCATCCGTCAGCCTTCGGAAACCAGTCTCTCTGTAAGAAAAGACTTAGCAATGGGCCGGAGCTTCTTTCTTGATAATCGGCGCCCACGTTGGGCTCAGGCCTGGCTGCTCGCAGTCTGTGCTCTACTTTGCCTCAAGTCCGGGGGTAAGTATCATCCCCATCCCTCCTTAGAAGAGGTAAAAGAAAAACAAGGCACTAGTTAATGTATGTAATTCATTTGCCTGTCTTCCTAAAGTGAAGAAACCCCACAAGTGCTTTGAGCGGTGCTATGGTTGGGCGTTCTGTGGTGGTGGTGGGGATGGGGTGGTGGTGGTGGTGGTTAATTTCCAGGGGTTGTACATATAAGCAAGATTGTACAAAGCCAAAACAATTCCCAGAACCACCTCCGAACCCCCCAAGAGCTCTGAGTTAAGCCCTCCAGTTTACTTACTAGGATCTTGAGAAGCCCCACTTCTTCCCACAGTTTTTCTTGTCCTCCCTCAGTATTTTTTTTCTAGCTGGTGATGCCTCTGTCATCTTCCTGCAAAGATGCAGGCCTTTTGCTTAGAAAGAAACTTTCTTCCACCCCCAACCCATTTACTGGTTTCCTCTTTGCATATGGAAAACCTGGTGAGGAGAGAGATCTGTTAAGCCCTCCAGCCTTGCTTACAGTACAATGGGTCTCTTAATAGCTCTCTTCATGCCAGGTTTCCCATTCTGCTGCTCCACTCCTTTCCTGGGCTGCTGCTGCTGCTGCTGCTGCAGTCATTGCTCTCACCCAATGCACTGGGGCCCAGCCTGGGGGACAGGATTCAGGTGGGTTGCTTTTTCTGAGCCAGCTGAGGAAAGGAAGAGAAGGGGGCGTATATGTGTAGGAAGGGTGGGGGTGTTGCTCTGCCTGGACCAGCCACCAGAACCTTCTTTCCACCCACCCCACCCATTTTCCATTTGATTCATCATTTCCCGGCCAAACTTGGGATCGCTTAAGTAAAGTCTGAATAAGACGTGGCGCTGTGGGTTAAACCACAGAGCCTAGGGCTTGCTGATCAGAAGGTCAGCGGTTTGAATCCCCGCGATGGGGTGAGCTCCTGTTGTTCGGTCCCAGCTCCTGCCAACCTAGCAGTTCGAAAGCATGTCAAAGTGCAAGTAGATAAATAGGTACCACTCCAGCAGGAAGGTAAATGGCGTTTCCGTGTGCTGCTCTAGTTTGCCACATGACCCGGAAGCTGTACGCTGGCTCCCTCAGCCAGTAACGCGAGATGAGCACCGCAACCCCAGAGTCAGACATGACTGCACCTAATGGTCAGGAGTCCCTTTACCTTTACCTTTTCCCTTTAGCCTTTAGCTTAGGCTGTGTGTATTTGGTATTCAACTGTTTCTGAAAGGCTAACTCTGTGAACACACAAACTAACATGCCAGGACTATGGACATGTTATTATTGTTGCACACCACTCCAATCTCTGATCAGTGCAAGATTTCAGGGGTTCCAGGCATGCTAACCCAGGGTTTGTGTTTCATTTCAGGAATGAGGAACAGTGGCGACTGTGGTGTCTTTATAACATAAGGTTTATTTACACATATATGCAACCAGAGCCTATGATGGAGGGGTTCATGGCTTTGACATCCCAAGAGGGTCTTGCTTATCCCACAGCCGCAGCTGTGGATTCAAAACAGAAATCAACCATCATGCTCTGATCCTCTCTCTAACTTGCCTCCTTTACCAGACTGCAACCATTTTTCTCCAGGTCACATCCCAGCCAACCCTGAATAATCTAATCCATACTCTGCCTTTCTCTTCTAACTAACTCTGGGCAGAGGGAGCCCCCCCCATTTGCCACCTGGAAACCCCCTCCCCCATTTGCTGCCTGGCACAGAGCTTCATCTATTTGGAGCCACAACTTGGGTCTACCCCCTAATGAAGCCCCTGATGTGGCGAGTTTTAAATAAGGGCAATGTTTGCAGGGACAAATAATAAAACACAATTATTGGTCTTTTACAGCAGATGCTATAACATGCAGGTTGTGCAGCAAATTGGACACAGAGGAGACATGCACTCCGACTGATGAGACATGTACGGGAGACTTCTGTATGATTGGAGAAGTTTTTGAAGGTAAGTCAATTTTCCTGTCTGGATTCCTCCCTTTTGTATGCCATGACTAGGATGACCTGGTGTTATGGAGGAGAGAGAGGACACCTGCTGGACTACATCAAAGGTCTCGCAACACATTAGTGTGTCAGCTGCAGTGTATCGCACAAACACTCCCCGCGCTCCTCCTGGGGCTGGAAAAGGGGTTAGTTTAACCTCTGGTTTGCTAGTAAAACTGAATTACGTAATGATGCACGTCTAAAAAGTGTGTCACCAACATGAAATGTTTTTAAAGCTCTGCTCTAGCTCAGCATTTGCAGCTTAGTATCAGGAGCAGAGAGCTATGGCTGCCATTACCTCTCCTTTCAAGAGACACCAATGTCCCCATGGGTCAGCGTTCCACCAGGTTTGAAAATGACAGCGTCCTTGCCAGGATCAATGTCTCTTGGAGGAAAGAGCAGCAGGGTGCCACAAAAGTTCTGCAGGGCTTCTGTCCTCCACGCCACCGAAGCAGCTAGCAGACTGACGGACATTTTAAAATGGTAAGAGAAGAATTTAAAAAAGAAGAAGAAGGAATACCGCAACCATGATAGGAGTCTCATCTCCCCTCAGACTCCTGTAGGAATCCTAGCCTTGAAATGGCTCCAACTCCTGCGCCCTCAGTTTGACAAAGTTGAAAGAGGTGCCAAACTGTGAAGTCCACCACCTTTCATAATCGGGCATGACAAAAACTCTCCTGAGGCATTTCAGCCGGAAAGCAGAAGGCCACAAAGTTTGGTGGGGATGAGAGCATTTGCCACGGGCAAGATTAAGGGGGCAGCAATACTAGAAGATTTGACTCTTCATATCCTTGAATGCCAGCTCTGCTCTTATATCAAAGCACATCACACATAGGGGGCCTTACTTAAGAAGATGAAATACTGCAGATAAGATGAAAATGAGGTTTTTAAAATTATTATTACAAGGAACAAACTGATACGTCATTTGGAAGGGAGCCTCTTTTGCAGTCTGAGGAAAAAGGTGTTTGCAACCTTTTTTTAAAAAAAACAATTGCAGCAGAAATTCTGATATTTAAGGATATGCATGGAAGTGAGAGCTGGACCATAAAGAAGACTGATCACCGAAGAATTGATGCTTTTGAATTATGGTGCTGGAGGAGACTCTTGAGAGTCCCATGGACTGCAAAAAGATCAAACTTATCCATCCTTAAAGAAATCAGCCCTGAGTGCTCACTGGAAGGACAGATCCTGAAGTTGAGGCTCCAGTACTTTGGCCACCTCATGAGAAGAGAAGACTCCCTAGAAAAGACCCTGATGTTGGGAAAGATGGAGGGCACAAGGAGAAGGGGACGACAGAGGATGAGATGGTTGGACAGTGTTCTCGAAGTGACTAGCATGAGTTTGGCCAAACTGCAGGAGGCAGTGAAAGATAGGCGTGCCTGGCTTGCTCTGGTCCATGGGGTCATGAAAAGTCGGACACAACTGAACGACTGAACAAATTTATTTTGACATGCATCGTTCACATGTTGCAACTTTTATTTTAATGTTGACATTGCAGTAGCTTTTGCAGAATAAATCCGAGGTTCTGTTTTAGGTACACCTTTTTAAAAAAACGGAGTTGAAATATATTTTGTTTTAACTTTAAATAGGTTCTGTTCTGTTTTGCTACGTTCTGTGGACAAATTCCACAAAGTTCTCATCGTTCACTCGTTAATACTAACACAAATGTTTCCCCTTCTCTCTCCAGCCGTCACGGATGAATTCGTTAAAATGCAAAAATTCTGTGGCTCTTTTCCATTGAAATACTTGTGTGGGCAGGAATGGCATGACTATCGCAGAGAGAAAATGACATGCTGTTATTACGACAACTGTTCTGATGAGTATCCTTAAGTTGTTTTAACCCATCAGCCTTACCCTTCCCTCCTTCCCTCCCTCCCCAGTTTGCTATTTGTTTTGGAAGCTGCTTTGGGGTGCATTTGAATGGAAATACCAAGTGGTGTAAGAATGCAATGATTCCAATCCAATCAATCTAAGCGCCACCAGCACCTGCTCAAAAGCTGCTGCGAATCTGAGAAAGACACGATAAATATTAAGTGATTCTTTTCGTCCCTTCCCCACAGTGGAAGACAGGCCTTCATGAATTGTAATCCAAATGACAGACAAAAGACTTCTGTTGCCGTTTTGATGGCATGTACTGTAATCTCTTGAGGGGCTTTGGATGGAAGGGCAAATCCGCAGGCTCTACTACCATGTCACCCAAATGACCCTCCGCAAATAGGAGGATGGCTGTGCCTTGTGGGCAGACTTCTGAAGGTTCCCACACACGTTTTAGATCCATTATTTTCCAGAGTCCTGAATGCAGAGGGAGCCCCCATGACCACAGGCGAGCCTCCGCTTCACAGTGCACAGTTCCCATCATAAGAACACCTGGTTATCCCTAGTTGTGAATGAAATGCTCCTTCAGTTCTCAGCTGTGCTCTAGAGAGGAGGACCATTCATTTCTGCCCACTCGTTTATGCATTCCTTCATTCTCTGGAAGTTTTCAAAATAGGTCCCCCCCCCCTTTCAAATGCACAATTGTCTTAGAGATGAGGGTGGGACGGGATGTTCCTTGGTGAGTTCATAGTTGCCAGTTAAGCATTGCATTACACAATCCACGTTTACACAGCCCCACACCTGACAATGAGGCCTAAAATGCCTAATTATGACCAGAGACTGGAGGTCTCCTTGCCTGAAGTGGGCAAATTACAGTAGATGTTGTTGAAAATATGAGTCTGTGGTAGGGATGGTGGCAAAGTTCATTAAAAGAAAACGAGAGTGAGCTTAGATTGCATTATGTTGCATTCTCAGGAGTAGAATGCCATATGACTGCTCATTTTTAGGTTGTGTTACCAATTTTTAAAAAATTCTTTCCAGGCCGATATTCCCCTCGCTGTTCTCGATCTTATAAATTTACTACCTCTCTTTTATATTGTTCTCTCTTTTCTCCTTTCTTAACATTTATATCAAAGTTTAAAAGTTAAGTGGCAATTTATATTCTGTTTTGCTTCCCATGTAATGATTGTATCTGGATTTTTCCTTGAAAACACTGTCCCTGAAAGTTGCAATAAATATTTAAGTAATGGATTTTAGTCTGTGGTCAAATTCAGTCGCCGGTCATATTTGCTCACTGCCCTCTCATACATTGGGGGAAATTGACAGCCTTGCTTCCACACACAATGGGGAGGGAGCAGGGCTGATTTGAGGGGGGGGACACAAACAAAACTCACTTGTGCTAGCTCTGCCCCAACGTCGCTTTCACAGCTTGAGAATTTCATATGTTGAGCAAAAGGACTGAAGGAGAAATCTTTGAACATTCAACTGAATGTACTTAGAGCAGTGTTTTTCAACCACTGTTCCACGGCACACTAGTGTGCCGCGAGATGTTGCCTGGTGTGCCGTGGGAAAATTACTTTATATATAGTCAATATAGGCACAGAGTTAATTTTTTTAACATTTTCTAATGGTGGTGTGCCTCGTGATTTTTTTCATGAAACAAGTGTGCCTTTGCCCAAAAAAGGTTGAAAAACACTGACTTAGAGATTTATTTATTTTTACTTTCGTTTTTAATAATTTTTTTTTACTGGTTTTACAAATACAAAGGACAAATAAACACAAAACGAGTAAAAACATATCTGTATGAGGAGATTCTCCGAGTCTCGAGACTTCCCTCCCCCATCCCCTCCATGAAGTCTTATTTTGAACATCTACAACTGCATGTGCATCCATACTCCAATTTTTATATCAAAACATATTGTCCATAGTGGGGGGGGGGTTCCCCTCACTTCAAGCAAGTCAAAATCCTGCTCTTGTTTCCATCTGCTTACAATGGTCTCCTAAGTAACTTACAAATCCCCCCCATTCTTTTATAGTTTGTATCCTCTTGGTTTCTGAATTGCCATTATGGCATAGTCCATCAGTTGGGTTTGCCATTCTTCTCTGGTAGGGACATTGTCTTCTTTCCAACTCTGGGCTAATAACATCCGGGTGACTGTTGTTCCATACATAAAGAGTCTTTTCTTCTCCTTTGGTATGTTGGTACCTGAATTTTTTACTCTCTGAAACAATATGAGAACCAAAACACAGCTATCCTTCAAAAAATAACATTCATCTGAATTTTGCAGTCATCAAATATTCACAAAAATGAATATACTAGTGGAAACTGCATTAAAGTGAATTTATTAGTGAAAAGGACATACAAAAAGCATTACATGCCTGCAGAAAGGTGTACACTATGGAGGGATATCTGTCCTGGTCATAGAGGCGTAGCCTGCAATCCAATATTCTTGCTTACTTCTAAGGAACTCAGTGGAATCTATTGCCAAAGAAATGTATACAGGATTGCTGCAGAATTATGATTATCTTTGTTTCCTTGGATGCCTTGTTAGTTGAAAGCAACAGGCCTTTCTTTTGATAATAACCCTTCCCAGTTCAGATAGCATCAGAGGGCCACCGAAATGTGGGACATTGTGTGCAGCATTCAGCTGATCTTCTAGGCCATTTGGATTTGTCTGAATAGTCAGTACATTGTGTGCCGAAAAGCCCAAGGACCTTCTGCCCACATCTCTGTTGCTCTTCAGAGCCATCCCCGCATATTGGCAGAGGTGTCCTCAACCTTTCAAGATCCCCCGGGATGAAGGGAAAACCCAACAAGGTTCCTCCCAGCCTTATACAGGTGAAACTCGAAAAAATAGAATATCGTGGGAAAGTCCATTTATATAAGCAATTGTTTTCATTAGCTACTGGAGTTTAATATATGAGATAGACTCATGACATGCAAAGCGAGATATGTCAAGCCTTTGTTTGTTATAATTGTGATGATTATGGCGTGCAGCTGATGAAAACCCCAAAGTTGAAATTGTTAATTTGGGGTTCTCATCAGCTGTACGCCATAATCATCACAATTATAACAAATAAAGGCTTGACATATCTCGCTTTGCATGTCATGAGTCTATCTCATATATTAGTTTCACCTTTTAAGTTGAATTACTGAAAGAAATGAACCTTTCCACGATATTCAAATTTTTCGAGTTTCACCTGTACAATGGATGTATTGCTAATTGCCAGGAACACACATCAGATAGCACCAGGTGGCCTCTGAGGTCTGGGACATTCTGTGCAGCATCCAGCTCATCCCTCAGCCAACCTGACTTATCTTAACAATCAGCACGTTGTGCCTCAAATATCCAAAGACAACCACTGCCCTTCATTCCTGCTGCTCTTCAGAGAGACTCTAGCATGTTGCCAGATGCTAATTGCACCTTCCAAGCCAACCAGAATGAGGCTAGAAGCCAATAAGGTGCTTCCAGCCTTATATAAGGGATGTCTTGAACGCAGCTCCTCATACTGAGCAACATATTGCGGATGAGAGGTTGAGCGACTTCTGTTTATCGTCCCTGCAAGCCAGCAGTCTCTCACCTGTCAACCTTCAGAGCAGCTTCTTCGTACAAAAATCATTTCCAATGGGGAAGGGCTTATTTCTGGATAATCGGGGCCTACATGTGGCTCAGGTCTGCCTGCTTGCGTTCTGTATTCTGCTTTGCCTCAAGTCTGGAGGTAAGTATTATCCCTTCCGCCCCTAGAAGAGGTAAAAGAAAAAGAAGCCACTGCTAATGTTAAGTCGTGGGTGCAGTGTCTATGTGATTTCAGCTCTTTGTGTAATCAGCTCTGGGTAGTGATTCAGCATGCTAGCAAGGATATGCTAGGCAGAGGCGTAGCAAGCCCAAGTGGTACCCGGTGCGGATTTTTTTTTGTCAACCCCCCCCCACATCTGCCCACACCCCTTCAAGTCACAGTAGCATTTTGCGTTTCCCCCACATGCAAATGAGGTGCCGCAAAGCATTGTGGGGGGGAAACGCAAAATGCTCACTGTGACTTGAAGGGGTGTGGGCGGATGGTACCCCAGGTCCAGGTGGACTGAGTAAAGCAAGCACAGCTAATGCTTTTGCAATGCTGTGGTGAGTTTTAAGCCCAAAGCCACTGGATTTGCTCTGGCTTGTGCTTGAGGCTCTAGGTGGAGGTGCCAAATGTCACCCCTTGAAGATGGCACCTTTGTGCCCCCTGAGAGGGCAGTGCCCTGGTGAAATGTGCCAGACTGCTGGGTGGAGCCCTGGCTGGGCAGAGCTGTGCTTTTGTAGTTCTTCCCAGCAGGAAGGAAAAAGCAAAGTGTAAGCCAGCTGCTGCACTGAGCAACTTATGAGCTGTGGGGTGGGCATGCTGACAGTCACCCCACTCCCCTGGAACACGGGGCGCCCCCCCCCCTTGCGACGCCCCTGATGCTAGGAGTCAAGTCTAACAAGAACAATCTCCTTTATTGCAGTAGGAACTTGACTGACTGGAGGGAAAGGGCGAGCTCCTTTTATACTCTCAGGAACAGGAGTTGGGGAAAGGATACATTTAGATTTTGGCGGGACCCAATCAGAGTAAGGATCCAAATTGTGCCAACAAGTTAACCAATAGCAACTATCACCACACCCGTTTGAATCACCCTGGAGCGGGAAAGGTTGTTACAGAACTAGCAGCAAAGCTCATGTATGCATATTAAACCAATACATAACAGGTAAAATGGAGAAATCCTCAAATTTTCTTTTGAACTATGTCATGTGTTAGCCAGTTTGGAGGTGGTGGTGGTGGTGGGGTGAAGAGGGAACTTTTTTTTAAATAGAAAGGCTCACGATGCAAACACACAAACCAATATGCCAGGAAGATGGTTGTTGTTGTTGTTGTTGTGTTGGTAAGTACCTATAAAGCATAGTACCAGCACTCAGCATGTTGGGGCAAGGACTGAGGCTGTGTCAGAGTTCAGTTCTACAGTAGTTTGGAGCAAACTTCATGGCAGAGCTAAGCTTTCCTTTTATCTGAGGAAGCTGCTTTTTCTGGCTGCTGATGAAAAACTGATCTAGCACAAAACATCTCACCATCTTCTAGCAAGAGAAGGTTTGTCTTGGTACAGGACCATGGCACAAATTTGCATACAATTTCCATATCCTAATCTATGCACAGATGCAAATTTAGTCTGACTTTCAAAGAGAAAACCCACTTTCTCTTTTTGCCGGGGTTCTCTTTTTTCCGGGTTCGGCTGTTCGCGCATGCGCAGATGCGTCAAATGATGTCACGTGCATGTGCAGAAGTGCCGTATCGCGCCGCGCACATGCACAGATGCGGCACTTCAGGTTACGCACGTCACGGGTTACGAACGGAACAGATCCCGTTCGTAACCAGAGGCAGCACTGTAATAATAATTCTGACAGCAAAGGGTGCAAACAACATTCTGTAGGCCAGAGGTTTTCAACCTTTTTGAGTCCACAGCTCCCTTAACCAACTACGGGAGCCCAGTTTTGTCACCCCTTGCCTGCAGAGCTGGCAGCCTCTCACCCTTTTTTTGAACACCCTCCCTTGTGGAGGGCTCCCTCAGCCTCCTCTCCCCTTCCTTCTCCTTGGGAGCCCTCCAGGCTGCTGTTGCTTCTGCCCTTGGTCTCTGAGTTGTCCCCTCCTGCCCCAAAGAGAGGTGCCATTCATCTGCGGAGCTTTTAGCCAGGGCTGCTGCAATAAACAGTTGTGGAAGCTGCTTGGGAGGCAGAGACATGAGAGCACATCAGAGGAGGGAGGGAAGGAGAGAGGGACAGAGACCAGTGTTGTCTGTGGCACCCCTGACCATCATTCAAGGCACCCCAGGGTGCCACAGCACACTGGCTGAAAGCTACTGCTGTAGGCATTAGCACAATGAGTATCAATTGGTCTCTCCACCAATGAAGAGAGCAGTGGCTGGGGCTTCACTGGCAGTGCGCTTTGCAGCCCATTAGGGAAGAAAATAAGGGCAGTTGTAGGAGGGCTCAGATCCTGTGGCTCCATAGCGAAGCCCTTGATCTGATTTTGAAGTACGGGCAATAATACAAAACTTCCTCTCTTTTTCAGTAGATGCTGTGCAATGCAACAAATGCAGTTCAAATGCCCCAAATGCGCCTTGCAAGCCGAGTAATATGGTATGTGATGGATCATTCTGCGCACTGACGAAAGTATATGATGGTAAGCAGTCTTCATACCCTCCAACATTTCTCCGATGAAAATAGAGGTGTCCTATACAACAACAACATTTCTATTATTTATACTGCACCCAACTGACTGGGTTGCCCCAGCCACTCTGGGCAGCTTCCAATATATAAAAAAACATCACAAAACATTAAAAAAAACCTTCCTTATACAGGGCTGCTTTGAGATGTCTTCTAAAGGTTGCATAGTTACTTATCTCCTTGGTTCGGGGTCCGCATATCTGCTTACCCTCCAACATTTCTCCGATGAAAATAGGGACATCCTAAGGAAAAGTGGGACATTCCAGGATCAAATCAGAAACCGGGACGGCTTCTGTAAATCTGGGATTGTCCCTGGAAAATAGGGACACTTGGAGGGTCTGAGTCTTTCCTCTCTACGTTCCTCTTTTGTGTATGGCCGAAGCTAGGATGATCTGATGTTGAGGTGAACACAGGGCCACTCTCCTTTCAGTAGTCATAAGAACACAAGAGGAGCCCTGCTGGATCAGGCCTAAGGATTCTGTTTCCACAGTGGCCACACACAGAGAGAAATATCAAGGGCAAAAAGTATAATAATAATAATAATAATAATAATAATAATAATAATTTTTTTATTTATACCCCGCCCTTCCCAGCCAAAAACCGGGCTCAGGGCGGCTAACACTAATTAAAATCACAGCAAAAACATAAACACAATCAATTTAAAATAACAGATTAAAATACAAATTTAAAAATTCAATATTAAAACTGCAGTCTCATTTTCAAATAACCCACCAATAAAAGAATGAAGCATAAATATCAAACAGAAACCAACCCAAAGGCCAGGTGGAACAGCTCCGTCTTGCAGGCCCTGCGGAAAGATGCCAAATCCCGCAGGGCCCTGGTCTCTTGTGATAGACTGTTCCACCAAGTCGGGGCCAATACTGAGAAAGCCCTGGCCCTAGTTGAGGCCAACCTAGCATCTTTGTTGCTCGGGACCTCCAAAAGATTATTATTTGAGGACCTTAAGGTCCTACACGGGACATACCAGGAGAGGCGGTCCCTTAGGTACGAGGGTCCTAAGCCGCATAGGGCTTTAAAGGTCAAAACCAGCACCTTAAACCTGACCCTGTACTCCACCGGGAGCCAGTGCAGCTGGTAAAGCACTGGATGAATGTGGTCCCGCGGCAAAGACCCGGTAAGGAGCCTCGCCGTGGCATTCTGCACCCGCTGGAGTTTCTGGGTCAGCTTTAGGGGCAATGGAGAACAATGGAGTGCAAGGTGTTGTCAGGTGCAAAACTGTTTTACATATAAATGCAAACAGAGGTGTATATTAGGGAGGGAGAAAGGCCCCAATAGTCACCTTGTATCTGTATCTGACTTAATAATAATGATAATAATAATAATTTATATTTACCTTGTCCATCTGGCTGGGTTGCCCTAGCCACTGCGGCTTCCAACACATATAAAAATATTTTTAAAAAATCAAACATTAATAGCAACAATCTGACCCAATATAAAAAGTCACAACTTAAACAACTTACAGTATATCAAGCAAACATTTAACAATCCGTCAGAACCTAATAGCAAACAGTAAAATTAAACATCAGCAAAGAGTAATTAAACAGTTTGCACTTATCAACCCATCTATAATCCATAAAGATAACAGCAAATCACAATGCATAAAATATCACAAAACATACAAAAGCATGTGAAAGGATCAACTCGAGAAACAAGGACACGCAACTATTTTTTTAAAATATATATATATATCCCTGAACTCCTCTCTTCCCAGCTGCTGCTGCTCTCAAAGTCATGGTCTGGGAAAGGCGAGTGGGGCAAGGCAGGTGGAGACCCTATTGCCTGATGAAGAACAGAAAGTCTCTCTCCCCTCACCGTTTCTGTCTTGCTCTGTGTACTCTTACTTACTTATCAAACCTACTCTCCACTTCAGTCTGTGCTCCAGGTTTTGGGCCTCAACGTATAAAACAAAGCCTAGTGTTCCATATTCACTATATAGGAAAGCGTAAACAGTGGCGGAGGAGCTTCAGGTCTCAAATTTCAGCCTTGCCCTGTGCGGTGCCAAAATTCAGTGCCCCCTTACCTCTCTCCTTCCATCCTACATCATAGATGTGGCACCCCCTGTGCAGGGTTGCCATATTTTGAAGAGCAGAAAAGAGGACGCTATGACGACTCTCAATTTAAATACCCCTTCTATATGCAGGCTATAGAAGCTGTGATATATTGCTTGGGGGAGGGAGGCGGTGCAGGAGAAGAGAAAAGGAAAGCAAGACTTCAATGTCTCATCCAGAAAGTATAGCCAGAGACATTTTGGCAAATTAACCCCCCACCCCCGACATAAACTTAACACCTGAAAAAGAGGACGTGTCCTTAAAAAAATAGACACATGGCAACTCTACCCCTGTAGCACCCCCAAGGCTCTGTGCCCAGAGCAGCCGAACCACTTGTATGCTTCTAAATCCCCCTCTGATGTAAACATGGCATTGTCTCTTTTCATGTTTAATTAAAGCAATGTGGTAAGGTCCAAGAGAAAGGCCAAGATAGACTGGGTGTCCCGGCTTGAAAGCTCCACAGGTTGGCAGGGTGCCATGCCCCAGCCCCCATATTTTGAGGAGTGTGACTCACCTGGAGTCATAGCCAAGACTGGATCAGGGGCTTGGTCCACCTCCCGATTCAGATTAAGCACCTGTAATACCAGAGGGGCCGTGATGGTTTTGGCTTCCCCTGCATCTGGGCATACCGGGACAAGATTAAAAGCATCTGGACAAGCCTTCTCGTGCTTGACAACTCCAGCAGGCTTGGTCTTCTTTTCAGGTGGAGCAACCTTTTCAAGTAAGGGAGCAGATCCAGTGGCCTTGGCCCTCTCAAGTGCATTTAGGCAGGCCAACACCATGGACCAATAAGGTCCCTCCTTATTGGAGGATGAAACAGCCATGGGAAGGCAGAGCTTGCCTATGATCTTGGGGACCTCCTGTGTCATTTGCTAGGGCTACAATGAAATAATAATAATAATAATAATAATAATAATAATAATAATAATAATAAATAATAATAAAAACCTTTATTGTCACTACACCACCTGTGTGCAGTGAAATTAAATGAGCCCCCTCCCCCCCACACTCTGTGTGCTTATCAGAAGTCAATTGCACCACTATTTTTTTTCCATTCAGCAGCCCAACAGCCCACAGATAAAAACTGTTCTTTAACCTGTTGGTGCGGCTGACTATACTTCTATATCTCCTGCCCGAAGGTAGGAGATTAAAGAGGTGCTGGCCGGGGTGTGAGCCGTCCCTGAGAATTTCCCTTGCTCTCCTGAGGCAGCGGTCTCCTGCGGTGTCATCTAGTGAACTCAGGGGACAGACCATGATAACATGTGCTGTATTCACCACTCTCTGTAGGGACTTCCTGTCCGCGGCTGTCAAACCAGTGTTCCACACTGTAATACAGTATGAAAGGACACTTTCTGTGGCGGACCGGTAGATTTTTGCTTGACATTGTTCTTACATAAGACCCTAAGGAAATGGAGTCTCTGTTGGGCCTTCCTAACCACCTGGGTTGTATTGATTTTCCAAGTGAGGTCTTCACTAAGGTAAACTCCCAGGAATTTGAAGGAAGAGACTCTCTCCACACAGCCCCCCCCCCGAATATACAACGGGGCTAGTTCCCCTCTCTTCCTC
Source organism: Lacerta viridis (assembly GCA_900245905.1). Classification (NCBI taxonomy): domain Eukaryota; kingdom Metazoa; phylum Chordata; class Lepidosauria; order Squamata; family Lacertidae; genus Lacerta; species Lacerta viridis. The sequence continues at coordinate 25,360 of OFHU01003713.1, forward strand.
TGAAAGTCCAACACCATCTCCTTTGTCTTACTGATATTTAGGTGCAAGTTTTTCTCTAAGCACCATGTCGAGACTTTTTGAACCTCCTCCCTATATGCTGATTCATCTCCACCTGTAATTAGACCCATAATTAGTATCAGCAAACTTAATAATTACTGAATGGATCAGATGAAATACAGTCATATGTATACAACAAGTACAGGTAGGGACTCAGCACACATCCCTGTGGGGTGCCAGTGCAAAGCTTCAGGGAGGTAAATGTAACAGGCCCAATCCTATTTGTGTCCGATCCCTCAGAAAATTTTAATCCAATCACAGATGGTAGAAGAAAGGTCCAGGTCCATCAGCTTTTTAATAAGAATGTCCGGGAGGATGGTATTAAAGGCCGAGGTGTAATCAATAAACAGCATTCAGACATAATTCCCTGGTCTATGACATAAATTCAACAGGAGAATGCAAACCAACAATAATTAGAAAAATACACGAAACAATAATTAGAAAAATACACGAAACAAACGGGATCAGATTGGGAAGTAGGGTGGCATTTATTGCAGCAAAGGCTTCCAGACTTAGGAAAATGTATTTGGGATCTACCGCATTTTTCGCTCTGTAAGACACACCTGACCATAAGACGCACCTAGTTTTTAGAGGAGGAAAGGGGGAAAGCCCCGTTTTTTGGGGGGGATCAGCTCACAGTTGTGCAGCTACTTTTGCAAAGGGGGAAAGCCTTGTTTTTTGAGGATCAGCTCAAAGTTGTGCAGCTTCTTTAGCAAAGGGGGGGGGGAAATCCTGTTTTTATGGGGTTCAATTCACAGTTCTGCAGCTTCTTTAGGAAAGTAAACGGAGCCCTTTCTACAGCTTCCAGACAGTTAATCTAATCAGCCAGTCATCTGTCTCTGGGGAAACAAACAGCCTCCTTCTGAAGAACATTCAACAATGGAGGCCTGGGCAAGGGGGCGGGGCTGGAAAGGGAGCCAGCAATTGACCACACATTTGCACCATAAGATGCACAGACATTTCCCCTTACTCTTTAGGAGGAAAAAAGTGAGTCTTATGGAGCAAAAAATACGGTATTTTAGATTATTGTGGTGGAAATTCTGAGGTTTAAGGTTGTTATATTTATTTTCACATGTATCTGCTTTCACTTGATTTTATTTGAATGTTGGTTTTTAGTAGTTTTAGCACAATAAATTCCAAATTCTATTTTAGGTACATTTTAAAGATGGAGTTCAAAATGTATTTTACTTTGGTGTGGAGTAAACTTTGTCCCCTTTGATATGTTATCTACTCTTTTATGACATGGCCTATAAACTATCAATCACATTGTCTTCATTCACAAGTTAATACTAACAGAAATCCTTCCCTTTCTCTCTCCAGCCGGAACTGGTGTATTGACTAAATACTTCAAAGAATGTGGCAATGCAAACACAAAAGCAAGATGTGGAACAGATTGGGTAGACGCTCAGAAAAAAGTAAATAAATATTTATGCTGTGAGACTAATCAATGTAATTAATGATTTAGCGGTGATTCCTGGATTGCAAGAGGCTGGACTAAATTTGGGGTATCTTCCAACTCTATAGTTCTGTGATTCTGTGAATATTGTATTCCTAAATCATTTCAACCTGTCCAGGGACCTCATGGTAGAGGGTGGGTAAGAAATTCTGTGGTGGTGGTGGTGTTATGTTTCTGAGTGTGGATCTCAGAAAGACATAACAGTTTCTTTGTCCTTTCTGCATGGTGGAAGCCAGGTCTTCCTCCTCCCATTGCAATGCAAATGACAGATGAAAGCTCTTTGCGGGTGTTCTGATTCCATCACAACAAGCAGGCTGCAGGGGAAAGGCAAGGCTCCCCTTTCCCATCCTCATCACCATCTTTGAACTGATGGCTGTCAGTGTGACATAGGGAGCATTCTGTACTCATGGAAGGTTCCCACACCAAAGACCACTCGTTTTCCAGACTCTTAAATGCATGAGAAACCTCCATGAGTACAGGAGCTTTTCCACTTCGCAGTGCACAGTACCCAGCAACGGAATGGCTGTCTATGCATAGCTGTGAATCAAATACTGTATTGGCCTGGATATAAGCAGCACCCGAATATAAGCCACACCTTTAAAATGCAAGGAGTGGTTATAAAAAAAGTACAATACCCGAATATAAGCCCCTCCCTTAAAATTCTGCAGGCACTCACACCCGTTCTGTTTTACCATATGTCTGTTTCAGCAGCGATATCACAAAAGCCTAAGGCTAAGCTGCACTTTAACTTTTCAAGGTCGGAATTTGGGAAGAAAGTGCAGCATATTCGGGCCAATGCGGTACTCATTCAGTTCACAGCTTTGCTTCTCTGTGCTCTAGGGAGAAGGCCCACTCATTTGTGTTCACTCATTTACACATCCTTTCATTGTCTTGTTGTTTGAAAAATGACACACACATCCCCAAAAAGTGCACAGTTTCCTTCGGAATTGGAGTGGCATGTGGCATTTCTTGATGAGGTCATGGGCACCTGCCAAGCAGTGCTGTGCGCAGTCTGCTTTCCTGGACTCTTTATTTGGTTCTCAATTCCAGTAAAGCACATGTGGGTCATCCCCATTGGCCACATTCTCCTAATTTTACATCAAGACCATCTTCCAACATTTTGAGGCAACATCAGTAGAGTTCCTGTTTTATAGATTCTTAGCTGAAGAAGATATCATACTTTTTAATCATATGCTTCATTGTTTTCATTTATTTGGAGTAAAGTTTAAAAGTTGTGATTATGTTTTAATCTATATTTGTTGCCCATGTAATTGTTGTTTCTTGATTTTTCCCTTGAAAACACTGTTCTTCATATTTTCCCTTCCCCGGGGCTCATTTATGTGCGAAGCGCTTACTTCTGTCATAAACTGAAATGTATTCTCTGGTCTTCTGTTAATGTAGTTGCAATAAATATTTCACACTGATTTCAGTCCCTTGTCCGTTATATCTGCTCACTGCCCTCTCACCTGCTGGGGAAAAGTGACAGGGTGCACTGATCTGAGTGTTGGCGAGAAATAGGCTGAGTGAAAAATAAAAGAGAAAAACTCAATTTTGGATTAAAAAAAACAAATAACCTAAGTTCCAGCCTTAGGGGCAGGGGATATATAAACCTCTACTAATAATGAAACTACAGTGGTATCTTGGTTCTCAAACTTAATCTGTTCCGGAAGTCTGTTCCAAAACCAAAGCATTCCAAAACCAAGGTGCGCTTTCCCATAGAAAGTAATGCAAAATGGATTAATCCATTCCAGACTTTAAAAAACAACCCCTAAAACAGCAATTTAACGTGAATCTTACTATCTAACGAGACCGTTGATCCATAAAATGAAAGCAGTAAATGATGTACTGCAGTCACACAATCAATCAATCAATCAAACAAACAATCAAGCAATCAGTAACTGAACTGGGTTCCACACAATCACAAAAACAAAGCAAAAAGAGCCACAAATCGGAGCATGTTTGGCTTCTGAAAAAGTTTGCAAACTGGAACACTTACTCTAGTCCGGGCAAACTACAGAAAAAAAGGCTGGAACCTGGGCAAAATTGCAACATAAACGTTATTAATGGCATTTTTATGAGAATTGGGTGTAGAATAACATATTAAAAATTAGACAAAATTAAATGACAGGAACACTGTGAAATCGTGATTTCAAAATGGCCGACCTGCTGTATCAATTGTATTGTATTTCGATTAGTTTTCTAAACTTAATTGTGTGTATCCTATGTTTTTTAATTGTTGATATATTAGAAAATGTTGAAAACAGTCACGTTCTTCTAGCTGCGGACAATATTGATCACAATATTCTTACACTGAATGGTGAGAACACATTCCATGGTATGGGGATGATAGCAGCAATAACCCCAGCAAAAACCTTTTCTCGTTGTATTCCAAGAAAGAATATATTGAGCTGTGACTTAAAAGCTGCTGCATCTATCAACATTCATGAATATCGATTTGCATCCAGTACTCTCAGAGGCATTAAGTTTAAAATATTGCCTGATATCTATCCCACAAATGTCAAAGTAGATCTGCTGTGGAAACTGTCAAGGAACTTTGAACAACCAATGCCTGGCTGGTCTGGAATGATGCACTTAATACATAATAACCAAAACAACCAGAAAGTTGAGAAATCATCAGTACTTTTCCTACCTATCATTGATATGAAGCCCACTGAAATGACTTGCATCCTGTCTACCTTAACATACCTACGAGATTTAGCTCTTAAGCACAATATACCAACTATCATAACATTTGATCAGCCACTCTTTTGGAAAGCATCACAAATAGTTCATTCATCATGTGATGGTAGTGCTCTCAAGGACATCATTCTATTGCTTGGTTCCTTTCATACTTTCATGAATCTTCTTGGGGCCATTGGTACACTCATGGCAGGATCGGGCCTTAAAGAAATCCTCGAAGAGATTTATGGGGAAAATACAGTAGTGCATATGTTAAATGGGAAATCAGTATCAAGAGCTTTTCGTGGACATTTGATTCTCGATTCATGCTTAAGTGCTGAAATAATGTCGCAGATAATTGAAGATCATTCAGAATTCCCCCAGGTCTTAAAAGAAGCTTCTGCACTGTATGATTCACTAGTGTCCTGTAACAAAACTATAGAAGAAGTGGATTCTTCACAGACTATGATACACATAAGCTGTGCATTGGATGCAAAGAAGAGCGAACTGAAAGCAAACTCAGCAACAAGTAAACTATGGCTTGAGTATCAAAATATGGTTGATCTTGCTAGAAAACTCATCACAGCAGATAGAACTGGTTCATGGAAAATGCATATTGATGCCATACAGTTTGGTCTTTATCATTGCCTGTATCGTCAGGGTATAATCTAGCTATGCAGGAGTTTACCAATGTGTCATATTCATCAAGTGAACAACACAAGGAACTATCTAGTGCAAGGCTGATTAGAGACAAAAGTGATTCACAACTGGTATTGAGCAAGTTGCAAGCATTCTCGCCATTTACACCCGAGTCAAGTCTGCGTAATATTGTAACAGGTGTAACTGCAGATTTGGCAAATGTTAATGTGCATGAATTGCAAGAAGTTGGTAAGGTCATTGTAGCTAAACTTATTGACCAAGAAGTTTTTGCATATAAATGTAAGCGTTCTGACAAAGTTAAAACATTAGCGTTCTCTGCTGCACTGAAAATTCCTGGAGATGATGAAAGAACGATTGACCCAGCATTGCTGTTTCAAAGGCTATTGGACATTGTTAACACAGGCGAACTAAATTTGGAAGAAGTGCTGCAGTATGAATTGTGCTCATACCCACCTTCATTGTTCAAATCATGCTCTATACCCAGGAAGGCTGACAAGCCACAGATAGTACATGTTATCAAAAAATATGTGATGCAGAAACAGAATAGTTGTAGTACCGAATACGTTCCAAGAAGTGATCAATTCGTGTTAGATGGTGGTCCGCTGCTGCATTGCCTTAAATGGAAGAAGCATGAAACGTATGATGACATTTGTTGTTCAGTCATTCAGTCGTGTCCGACTCTTCGTGACCCCATGGACCAGAGCACGCCAGGCACCCCTATCCTCCACTGCCTCCCGCAGTTTGGTCAGACTCATGTTGGTAGCTTCGAGAACACTGTCCAACCATCTCATCCTCTGTCGTCCCCTTCTCCTTGTGCCCTCCATCTTTCCCAACATCAGGGTCTTTTCCAGGGAGTCTTCTCTTCTCATGAGGTGGCCAAAGTACTGGAGCCTCAACTTCAGGATCTGTCCTTCCAGTGAGCACTCAGGGCTGATTTCTTTAAGGATAGGTTTGATCTTCTTGCAGTCCATGGGACTCTCAAGAGTCTCCTCCAGCACCAAAAGCATCAATTCTTCGGCGATCAGCCTTCTTTATGGTCCAGCTCTCACTTCCATACATTACTACTGGGAAAACCATAGCTTTAACTATATGGACCTTTGTCGGCAAGGTGATGTCTCTGCTTTTTAAGATGCTGTCTATGCTCCATGGACAAAGACAACAGGTATGATGACATAGCATGTTCTTATGCGAATTTTACAACTCATCATTATGGGAAAGCTATTATTGTCTTTGACAGCTATGAAAACATCCCATCCATTAAAGATATGACTCACAAATGTCGGAAATCTATGTTCTCTAGCCCTGAAGTACACTTCTCTCCGCAAACTAAATTCATATTAAAACAAGACAACTTTCTTTCCAATGAAAGTAACAAACAGCGAATCATTCTTCTCATAGCTGAACATTTGAAGAGACAAGGATGCACTGTTGTACTAGGTGAAGGAGATGCTGATGTTGAAATTGTGAAGGCAGCTGGGGCATCACCTCAGTTCCAAACTACTACTGTGATTGGAGAAGATTCCGATTTATTGATTCTACTCCTGTACCATGCTAACCATCAAACGGAATTTAATTTGTATTTTCGTAGTGATAAACAAGGAAAAAATCCAAACCACACATTTGACATTATTGCTTGTATTGCTGTGACAGCACATCCAGAATATTTGGGATAGGAAAAGGCAAATGTTTCAACAAACTTATCGCAGATAATCGACTTCGTGAATTAGCATCGGCATTTTGTTTGAAAGATCAGTTACATATCAATATAGAAGATGCTGGTCAGAAGGCGATGGTTATACTTTTTGGTGGAAAAGTTGATGATACCCTTGGAACATTATGACATCGCATACTAGTGGACAAAGTAACATCAGCAAACTCTTTCGTTGCACCAGAACGTCTACCACCAACTACATCTGCAACAAAATTCCATAGTTTTCGATCATATTACCAGATAATGGAATGGTCATGCCACAAAGAGGGTTTACGACCTAATGACTGGGGTTGGATTATAAAGGAGGACAACCAGCTTCACCCTGTGATGTCAGACATGGCCCCTGCACCTGAAAGTCTTTTGAAAGTTATCCACTGTAACTGCACCACTGGTTGTTGTACATTCCGTTGCACGTGCAAAAAAAATAGTTTTCCATGTTCAACAGCTTGTGGTCAGTGCCAGACCATTGGTTGTGAAAATGTGTTGTTGATTGAACATTGTTCTGATATAGAAGATGATATGGATGACTGATGTCTGCTTTCGTTATTTGTAATACATAATAAAAGTTCTGGTTCAAGCGCCTTATTGTGACCTTGTTTCAATGTACCATTGCTTTCACTTTGTTGTTTTTAGCAAACATTTAAATACAGAAATTATGTAGCCTAATAACTAGATCAATGACAACTTTGTATTATTTTCCCTGACGTTTGGTAACAACAATTAAAAAACATAGGATACACACAATTAAGTTTAGAAAACTAATCGAAATACAATACAATTGATACAGCAGGTCGGCCATTTTGAAATCACGATTTCACAGTGTTCCTGTCATTTAATTTTGTCTAATTTTTTATATGTTATTCTACACCCAATTCTCATAAAAATGCCATTAATAGCGTTTATGTTGCAATTTTGCCCAGGTCATTTTGTATATTGACCGGACTACTCCCGGGTTTGCAGTGTTTGGGTTCCAAATTGTTTGAGTACCAAGGCATTTGAGAACCAAGGTACCACTCTATAGCAATATTAAAATCTGATGAAATCTAATGAAAAACATTCAGATGCAAAATACTAGGAGTCTGCATTAGCTTTGTGTGCAGCCTAAATCACGAGCTGAAATGGGGTGATTTGGATGTGATGTTCACATGACTGAGTTGGATTATACCACTCACAATTTCTCTCAAATTTGTCATCAGGGCCAGATTAAGACTTTTAGAGGCTCTAAGCACTTGTTGTTGTTTTTTTGTAACCCCCACATATATGTAATTCAAAATATAAACAATAATAAACCAAAAATATAATTTTATTTTTTTTACATGAAACAAAACCTACAGTAAGATGGAAAATGTTTATTTTTGTATACTTCCACTTTATATTTGAAAAAAAAATCTACTACTTTTTCTGATTGCAAATAAAGAAAGAACAATCAGATCCTCAAAAAAAAAAAAATCTTACGCAACACATCTGCTTCTATACTTAGTAGAGAGATGAGGCATCCAACCTGTCTTGTATCGTGTTTTTAATATTATGTTGGGAGCTGCCCAGAGTGGCACTTAGGGCCAGATATCGTTGTCGTCGTCATCATCATCATCATCATCAAAGTATAGCTAAAAATCACTAACAAAATGCATTATATTGGGGGAAATTGCCTGCAAATATGTGTATGTCACTCAAAGCTTTGTGTAAAACAGTGTGCATTAGAAAACAGTTTGCATTAGAATACTGGAGGATTTTGATGCAGATTAAAATATATACATATCCTGCAGAAATGTAGAGAACTGAATTTAGAATATAAGATTATAAGACAAGCCAGTTGGATCAGGCCAACCACCCATCTAGTTCAGCATGCCATACTCAAATGGCCTGTGGAAAAACCTCAGGCAAGACCCTACGAAACACTCTTTAGATGTCAAAGATATAAAGAACTATACAACTTTTAGAAGACATCTGTATTGGGAAATTTCTAATGTTTGATGCTTTATTATGTTTTATGTATTCAGTAAGCTGCCCAGAGTGGCTGGGGGAACCCAGTCAGATGGGTGGGGTATAAATAAAATTATCAACAACAACAACAACAACAACAACAACAGCCCTCTCCCCACCTGTGGTTTCCAGCAGAGCCATAGCTAGGTAATCTTGCGCCCCTGGCAGAACCGTCCAGATTGCACCCCCTAGCCACAGGCAAATTAGCTCTTCTTTGCGCCTTTCCACCACCCATTCAATTCCTCATGCACTTCACCTTGTATCAAATGCTTCAACAGAAAATACAATATTTAATTATTTCATAATAAAAGGTTGCAGCAAAGACAATGACATTTTGATGTGAGTTGACAGTTTTTGTTTTTCCCCCAATGTAATTCAGCTGTAAAACCCTTTGTGGATCCTTAAAGGTAAAGGTAAAAGGACCCCTGACCATTAGGTCCAGTCGTGTCCGACTCTGGGGTTGCGGTGCTCATCTCGTTCTATAGGTCAGGGGAACTGGCGTTTGTCCAGGTCATGTGGCCAGCATGACAAAGCCGCTTCTGGCGAACCAGAGCAGCGCACGGAAACGCCGTTTACCTTCCCGCCGGAGCGGTACCTATTTATCTACTTGCACTTTGACGTGCTTTCGAACTGCTAGGTGGGCAGGAGCTGGGACCGAGCAACGGGAGCTCACCCCGTCGCAGGGATTCGAACCGCCAACCTTCTGTTCCACAAGCCCTAGACTCTGTGGTTTAACCCATAGCGCCACCTGGGTCCCGATTACGTTATGATTATTCCCCCTGCATTTCCTTTATACTTTCAATTTCTGCTAATCTTTTGTCAGGGAATACTCTGAAGATGAAGGTTGGGGATTGCAGACGCAGGCAGATCAGCTCAGTTTGGAAAAGGAGGGGGAGTATCCACCGACCCCCGCCACCAGCATTCTCAGAAGCAGAGAGAGAGTCAGACTTGCCCACAGCAGACGAACAGCGTAGAGAGGAGCTGCCCAGTTTTGAGATAAGGACGAGAGAACCAGAAGGAAGGTGGCAGTTGGGCGATACGTCAATCGAGAGTGTAGAGGAAGCCCCTCAGACTCATCAGTCCGAATGTATCAGAGAACAATGGAGACAGAGAAGGGGAAGAACTTTGTGCTCTTTGCCGCGGAAGGATGATTCAGAGTAAACAACTATTCTCGTGGCTGAAGGTTGCCAGTTTGTGTTGGCAACATGGTACTGTACTAAAAAGGACTATAAAACTATCAACGGCTCGCTAATTCTTATCAGTGAGCTACTGAAGAGGGAGAGGGAACTCCCGTGCCTGACATCTCTAATTATTCCTTACTTCAATTCTTTTAGCTACAAGTTTTACATCAATCCTACCCATGAATTTAATAATTTTATTAATTAATAAATAATAATTTTTCAAATAAACTATATACTTCCCCCATTCTTTATTAAAGGTTAACTCTTCCTGGTTTCTAACTGTTCCCGTGAGCTTTGCCATTTCGGCATACTCAATTAATTTTATCTGCCACTCTTCCTTGATCGGGACTGTATCTTCTTTCCATCTGGGCAGCAATGGTCACGGACATAAAGATTTTTTTTCCTGATCCATCAGTTTCTCCACACCAATTAATTCTAAAGGAAAGCTTCTGGTTTCATAATTTTTTTTAATCTTCATTATAAAACATTTCCCATAAATCTTTTACTACTTTACACATCCACCATATATGATAAAAGGCGTCCTCTTTCACCTTACATTTCCAGCATACATTTGATTTATGCATTTTAGCTAATTTACTAGGGGTCAAATACCATCGAAACATCATTTTTGTACAGTTCCCCCCCCCAAAAGTATAGCATGCTGTGAATTTTAAATCTGTCGTCCATTACCTCTGCCACGCAGCCATATTATAACCAAAGTCTCTTCCCAGTGTATCAACACTGATTTGACCTCCTCATTTTTTGTTTGCCAATAATAGTTTATACATTTTGGAAAAGAATTTATTTTTATTTTCTAGCAACCTTTTCCACCCAAACTGGAATGTTATCTCTCTCTCTCCCCCTCCCTCTCCTGTTCATTTTATCCAACTTAAATACTTCATTAAACTGATGATACTGTAACCAACGACCAGTATCTTCCCAGTGGCAGAGCAAGCTGATTGGGCGCCTGGGGCCAGCTGCCCATGGGGCAGGGTGAGCCAGGGCAGGATGCTCCGTGGGGCCTCCAAGGAGTCTGCCTGCCTCCTCCCACTCAGCCACCCTACAGCTGGGGGGTGGGGGTGGCAGTGGGCTGAGCCAGGAGAGACGCATGGCTTGGGCATGCTGCAGGCCCTGCTGTGAGTGTTGCCCGGCATTTTGTCAACCCCCTCAGTGGTGACACCCGGGGCAGGCTGCCCCCACCGCCCCCTTCCTCTGCCCCTGTATCTTCCCATCACTTTCCTAACCACAGGTATTGATGCAGCCTGGGCATCTAAGCTTTGGAGTCACAGCTTCTTCCAGGAAGAAGCAAACAAATGGCATGAACTCAGTTGGTATGATTAAAGTGGCCTGTGTGTTTCAGTATGTTTTAAAATAGATGGACTATTTAAGGAACTCATACCCCTTAGCACAAGCTACAGTTAGAACTGGATATGGAATAACGGGTTGGTTCAAAATTGGGAAAGGCTGTATATTGTCTCCCTGCTTCTTTAACTTTTTTGCAGAATTCATCATGGGGAAAGAGGGATGGAGGCTAGTGTTGCCCACAGCAACCGCTGACCATCATTCAAAGCACCCCATGGCACACTGGTGGAAAACCACTGAACAAGAGTGACTGCACTTTGGAAGGAGTTTTGGTGTCAGGCTCTTTCAGCAGAAGAATGGCTGTCACTTTGGGGTGGGGGGAAGCAAAGATGCCTCCTACCATGGGGTCCCTAAGAGAAGTGTCAGAGCCCGTGTCTTCCATGCGGAAACTCCCCGGTTAACCTGGCATCTCCAGCCAAATGTTTCAGGGAGAAGATGAAGCATCCTGAGACTCTGGGGACAAAACTGGGGGAAATGGAGAGAGAGCTTGACTTGGTGTTAGGGAGCTCCCTATGTTTGAGGAGGTGAGTCATGCTGCCCACTGATGATACAATAAAATTTTTCATGTGTGTTTCAAGATATAGGCTTGTGTCCAAAGTATCTCAATTAATCTAATTAAGAGGGGAGCACCTGGGGTTTCACCAGCACTATACTTTGTAGTGCAGCAGCTGCCCATTAGGAAAGAAAACCAGTAAAAGGGTGAGAAGTGGTAGGATTAGCAGAGCCTGTGTGCAAAAGCCAAGATTTGCAGCCGTTGTCCCATCCCTTAACAAAGCTCCTGATTTAATGAACTTCAAAGTAAGGACAGTGTTTGGCACAGATAAATGTCTGTCTCTTGCAGTGGATGCTATCGAATGCAAATCATGCATTTCAAATAATCCCGGAGAACCATGTGAACCAAGTGATACGAAGTGTACCGGAGACATCTGTATATTGGGAGAAATATTTTCAGGTAATGTACGGTATGCTGTGTGTATGATGGACTAGGATGACCACATGTAGAGGAGGGTCATGGACTCCTGACTTTTCAGTGGTGGTAAACGCTCAATAAGAGCCACGATGGATTAGACCAAAGGTTCATCAAAGTTGTGGAGTAAACTTTGTCCTTTTAAATATAGTCTCTTTTGCTATGCACAGATTCAGTAACATTCTCTTCATATTTGTTATTAACACAAATATTTCTCTTTCTCTCTCCAAAAGAAAATGGTGACATGATTCAATCCTACAAAGAATGTGCCACTGAAGAATCGAGAGAGCTTTGTGGAAAGGAATGGACATTGGAAAATAAAGAGAAAATATCATGCTGTGAAACTGACTTATGCTTTGAATGATTTTCCTATTCTGTTCTTAGATTATTATGATCTGTCCAGCAACCTCATGCCACCACAATTCAAATAACAGACAAAAGCCCTCGGCAGACCTCCTGATGCCTTCTGATGCAGACCTACTGGGGGGGAGCCAAGCCCACAGTCTCCACCCAATTATCCTCCTCTCAGTCCACAAATTGGAGCCTGACTGTGTGATGTGGGCAATCTTCTGTATTTATGGAGGGTTCCCACCAGTGCTTTTCTTCAGCATTTCAGAGTGCAGTTCTAGCCCCTCTCAGGTGGGCGTTATTTGGGACCCACTTCTTCCCTTCCTGTGCTCAAAACCAAGCCCAAAGCAAACATTTTAAGTCAAAACAGAAGCTGGCCAGTGTGTGTGTCTACACTGGGTTTTATTTTACATCTACAGGTATGACTCCACCTAGCTCTTAACCGCTCGTAGCTGTAATTGGTCAAGCTATGGGCAGGGGCCAATTCATATTTCTTTTTCTTCAATCCATTTCCCATGTAGTGGCGACAGACTTGAAGTTTTCTAGCCAGGCCTCTACTGTTGCATGCATGTGCCTTTGTGCAAGGGCCCTTCCAAGCTGCCCTAGCCATCTAACCTAAGACTAAGAGGAGGTGAGGATGCATTTAATTGACTTGCACCAGAACGAGGGGCACCAGCATCTCTTCAGGGCTGCCCCAAGTCACCCGGAAACTTGCTGTAATAACTTCTTGGTGAGTTCCAGCACCTATTTTCAGCACTGGTTCCCACACATTTTTGACTACTGATTTTCCAGAGTCTAAAATGTATGGGGAGCCTCCATGAGGACAGGAGATTTCTCCCCGCTTGAGTTGGCATCAGAACAACTGGCTAAGCTTAGTTGTCAACCAATGTTCATCTGTTCAACTGCCTTGCTCCTCCTCTGTGCACTCATGTGTGTGTGTCCTAATTTATGTATGCTTTCATTGTTTTATTATTGGGAAAATAATGTCCCCTAAGTGTACTTAATTGTCTGAGGGAGCGGAGTGTGTTGCGGTGTACTGCGATTCTTAATATTATACATATGGAAGCAATAGGATAAATAAAATCTGACTCTTCTGGAAATAAAAATTGTGCAATTTAAAATTATGGCTCAAGGGCTTTACTAACACAACTTGTTCCAAAACAGACACTCAGAACAATAATGTTAGATCCAGAGAGTTGCATAAAATATCATGTGTTTATCTAAGCACAGGTACAGCATCTTGGACATATGAAATTACTTCATACAGAACTGAAAACAAAGCTCTGTCTCTCCCCTGGCCTCCATTACAGCCTGAGGCTGTGTTCCTGGAGAGTGTTACAGGTAGGTAGCCGTGTTGGTCTGCCATAGTCAAAACAAAATCCAAAATCAAAAATCATTCCAGTAGCACCTTAGAGACCAACTAAGTTTGTTCTTGGTATGAGCTATCGATATACGATAGCTGCGCTCCCCTGCTAGAACCTCCAAACAAGCTCATGGTATGAGCTATCTTGGGCAAGCACACTTCTTCAGATACACTGAAACAGAAAAACTTAGTTGGTCTCTAAGGTGCTATTGGAAGGATTTTTTGTTTTTTGATTTTATATTTTGTTTTTCGGGAGAGAAACATTTTCACAGCTTTCTCCTTGGTGGCCTGAGAGAGGGAACAAAAGACCAACTCAAACATAAGGGAGATTTTCAACCGAGGCACCTGATTGTACACATGTGAAAGCTGCAATGTTAGAGAAAGGGATTCATGGAAGATCCTAGGACAGCTTCCGTCACTAAGTAGGTAATGCTCTGAAACCAGACCTCCCTGCTCCAGAGAGTGAACTAGTGTCTTTTGGGCTCCAAAAGCTCAGTAGTCACATGAGTAGACACTCTCTTGAGTAGCTGCTGATTTGCAAGGGAATTTCCTGAAGATTGCTCATACAGAGGGGCCGCTTATGGAGAAACACTTTCCAGAATAGAAGCTCCCAGCTCTCAGCAGGTCTGCTTTTACCTGACACATTAGTCCTGCTCCCCAAACCAATTTAGCACTGGTTCCAGGGCAGGCTGGGTTGTCGCCAGAATGGCCCAGGGTGGATTGGCCTGAGCTGAAAGACCCCCCCCACCCCCAAATCATATATGTTAGGGTTGTTGTTGTTGTTGTTGTTCAGTCGTTCAGTCATGTCCGATTCTTTGTGACCCCATGGACCAGAGCACGCCAGGCACGCCTCCACTGCCTCCCGGAGGTTTGCCAAACTCATGTTAGTAGCTTCGAGAACTACTAAGGGTTGCCATATTTCAAAAAGTGAAAATCTGGACACAAAGTTGTTGAGCCATTTCTTTTCTGCTTCTTTTTAAAAAAAATCTCCCCCAAATTGAAGCTTTTGAGGAATTGTTAAGGAAAATCGCCGAAATAACAACACTTCCAGCATGAGTTGCCATACGTTGGCGTTTTCCTGGACATTTGAGCGATTTTTGGAAATTCCATCTGGACAAATCCTGGATATGTCCGGGAGAACCCAGACGTATAGCATCCCTAATATATGTGTACTATAACGCATGTACACATACATTTAAACCACAAACATTTGCATTTAAACCATAAACACTCTAGAAAGAAATATAATGTTATGCACTCCCTCCCCTAAATATACAATACACCCAGGGGTGCAAGATTCTCTGGAAAATTGAGGGGCCCCAACGCAGCACCAGAAAGTTATTCATGTGGTGATGAAATGTTGGTAACAACAGAATGGGGAGGGTGAGGGTGTGTGTGTGTCATATTTCTAGTGGGAGAGAGTTCTTTAGCAGAGCACCACAGCGAAGTTCTACAGCCACAGCTGACAATGAGCTATGTGAGGTGGCTGCATAATGTGCCAATGGATTGAACCACTTTATACCCAACGCTACGGAGCCACAAAACTTCACCCAAAAACAAACAAACGGCATTAACTCTGTGACTTGTATTTGAGTGTGGTTGAAAAACAGAGGGAATGTTAAAGGAATCAGATCAGTTTTCACAACCCTAGCACATTAGGTAGTTTCTCCAAGTCCTTGCAGTCAACATGCAAGCTGACTGACCAGCTAACTTTCCTCCTCTCTCCACTAATGGCATCAACCCCAGCTTTGTTCCTGTGTGAGTCAATTGACCAAGAAATATGGAGTTGGGCAAAAAAACCCACTGAAAGCAACAAGAATTCCTTCCTTGTATGATAACATCAGGTGGACTCGGATGTATGGGACATTCGGTACAGCATTCAGCCGAATCATCAGCCCATGTGGACTTTTCTGAACCATGAGTGCATAATGTTCCAAACAGATGAGGGGATTTTATTTCCAGAGTCTTCTTGTATCTTTCAAGACCATCACGTCCAGGTGTCCTGAGAAGCCATGGAAGTTTCTTCTGACCTTATATAATTGCTGTGTTGAGCTTGGTTCATCACACCTTACCAGAGGCTGAGTTGCTGCTACTACTTACTGCCAGGAGGCCAGATCTGCCCTGCAACCCGGTGGTCTCTCAGCTGCCAGACTTCAGAACTTGCCTCCTCATACAAAAGGGGTATCAATGGGGCAGAGCTTCTTTCTTGATAATCGGGGCCTACGTGTGGCTCAGCTCTGCCTACTTGTGTTCTGTATTTTGCTTTGCCTGAAGCCTGGAGGTAAGAAATCCACAAACTCCTTTTTGAGCTCTGTCACATGTTAGCTGTGTGTGTCGGTGGAAATTCAGCAGGGACAATTTCTGAATGGCAAACGTAGTCCCTGCACTCAGAAAGTTGGGCAGCTGCTGAGGCTACATGAGAGTCCCGTTCTGCTGACATCAATATGCCCTCTTCTTCCATTTAAATTTCTTGTCCATCGTCAGGGAGAGGAGCACAACCCGCCACCATACTTTGGATATCCTCAGTGCCTCCTTGAGATAGTCTTTCTCTACAGCAGAGGTTTCCAACCTTTTTAGATCCATGGCTCCCTTGACCAACTACATTCTCCCCTGTGAGGAAATGGGCTCCAACCCTCAGGAACCTAGTTATATCACCCCTTGGCTGCAGAACTCACAGGCCTTCATCCCTTTTTTTAACAACCTCCCTTGTGGAGTGTTCCTTCAACTTCCTCTCCCCTCTCCTCTCCTTGTGAGTCCTACAGGCTGCCACCCCCCCCATCACTGGGCCACCCCTATCCCAAAGAGAGGTGCTGGCTGGCTGGGGTCCTTCACCCACTTGCCTGCTTACTCTGAGGCCACCTCAGCACCTGGCAACCAGCACCCCCTGGTCAGCCCCAGAGGCACCATATACACCTTTGGAGCTTGTAGCCAGGGCTGCTGCAACAAACAGCCTTTGGGAAGCAGAGGTGCAAGAGGGCATCAGAAGAGGGAGGGAAGGAAAGAGGGATGGAGCCTAGTCTTGCCCACAGCACCCCTGACCATCATTCAAGGCACCCTAGGGTGTCATGGCACACTGGTTGAAAACCACTGAACTAGAGTGACTCCACACTGGAGAGAGCTTCTGGTGTCAGGCTCTTTCAGCAGTAGAATGGGTGTCACTTTGGGGGCACCTGGGGTTTCACCAGCACTATGCTTTTGAATGAAGCAGCTGTCCATTAGGAAAGAAAACAATTAAAAGGGTGAGAAGTGGTAGGATTAGCATGGCTTGTGTGCAAGACCCAAATTTGCAGCCCTTGGCCCATCCTTTAAAAAAAGTCCCCAATTTAATGAATTTTAAAGTAATAACAGTGTTTACAGGGACAAACAAACAAACAAACAAACATCTCTGTCTTTTACAGTGGATGCTGTCACATGCAGACAATGCTTTTCAAATCCTTACAACAACCAATGCTCAGTGGGTCAGGGGACGTGTATCGGAGACATCTGTGTATTGGGAGAAACATTTGCAGGTAAAGAGTCTGTCCCATTTACAGTCCTCCTTTGCGTATGCTGGTCTAGAATGACTCGATGTAGCGGAGGGCCACGGCCTCCTGAGTTTTCAGTGGTTGTAAGCGCTGAATAGGAGCCACGTTGGATCAGACCAAAGATCCATCAAAGATGTGGAGTAAACTTTTGCCTTTTAAATATAGTCTCTTTTGCTATGGACATATTCAGTAACAGTCTCTTCATACTTGTTATTAACACAAATACTTCTCTTTCTCTCTCCAAAAGAAAATGGTGACTTGGTTAAATCCCACAGAACATGCACCCCCAGTTTCTGGAAGGACGAGTGTGGAATGGAATGGCTTGCACACAATAGAAGATTTACAGTAACATGCTGTGAAACTGACTTCTGTAATGATGAATAAAATCAGATTCTTCTTGAAATAAAAATTCTCCAGTCTAAAATTATGGCTCAAATTCTTTACTGACAGAACTTCTTCCAAAACAGACACTTGGAACAATAATGTTACATCCAGAAAGTTACCATGTGTTTATCCAAGCACAGGTGCTGCATTTAATAAAATAAAGGTAAAGGGACCCCTGACCATCAGGTCGAATCGTGTCCGACTCTGGGTTGCGGCACTCATCTCGCTCTATAGGCCGAGGGAGCCGGCGTTTGTCCGCAGACAGCTTCCGGGTTATGTGGCCAGCATGACTAAGCCGCTTCTGGTGAACCAAAGCAGCTCACGGAAACGCCATTTACCTTCCTGCCGGAGCGGCATATGACATTACTTCATACAGAACTGAAAACAAAGCTCTGTCTCTCCCGTAGCCTCCATTATAGCCTGAGGCTGTGTTCCTGGAGAGAAACATTTTCACACCTTTCTCCTTGGTGGCCTGAGAGAGGAAACAAAAGACCAAGTCAAACCTAATGGAGAGTTGCAACTGAGGCACCTGATTGTATACATGTGAAAGGTGCAATGTTAGAGAAAGGAATTCATGGAACCTGCTAGGGCCCTGGTACTGCAGGCTTTGGACAGTGCAAGCCCTCCCCTCCCCCTCCACCCCCAGCAGGGAAGCTACGGCACCAGGGCTGCAGGCTTTGAATGATGCATAGGAGCCCTCCCCTCCTCCTCCCCCCCACCCCCAGCATGGAAGCTAAGGCACCAGGGCTGCAGGCTTTGGATGGCATGAGAGATCTCTCCTCTCCTCCTTCACCCTCACCCCAGCACGGAAGCTACGGCACCAGGCCTGCAGGCTTTGAATGATGCATAGGAGCCCTCCCTTCCCCTCTCCTCCTCCTCCTCCCCCCCACCCCCAACGTGGAAACTAAGGCACCAGGGCTGCAGGCTTTGGATGGCGCGAGAGAGCCCTCCTCTCCTCCTCCTCCCCTACCCCGACATGGAAGCTACAGCCCTGCTGGGGTGACGGCGCGCCATAGGTTCACCACCACTGTCCTAGAACAACTTCCGTCACTGAGTAGGCAATGCTCTGAAACCAGAACTCCCTGCTCCAGAGAGTGAACTAGTGTCCTTGTGAGTTGGCGGGTTTACCTGGACATTTGAGCAATTTTGGGAAATTCCACCTGGACCAATCCTAGATATGTGCAGGGAAACCCAGACGTATAGCAGCCCTAATATATGTGTACTATAACACATGTACACATACATTCAAACCACAAACATATGCATTTAAACCATAAACACTTTAAAAAGAAATGTACTGTCATGGGAGCAGGGCTTAGCACTCCCTCCCCTAAATGTATAATACATCCATAGGCGCCAGATTCTTGGGACAATTGAGGGGGCAAAACGCAGCACCCTGATATCACAAGTGAGGCCTCCAGGAGCCAGGGTTTTGAACACACCAGAAAGTTCTTCATGTGGTGATGAAATGTTGGTAGCAGAAGAACGGGGAGGGATAGGGGAGCAGGAATCCCTCTAGTGGCAGAGAGTTCTAGTGGCAGAGAGTTCTTTAGCAGAGCACCACAGCGAAGTTCTACAGCCACAGCTGACAATGAGATATGTGAGGTGGCTGCATAATGTGCCAATGGATGGAACCACTTTATACCCAATGCTGCGGAGCCACAAAACTTCACGAAAAAACACACAAACGGCATTAACTCCGTGACAAGTGTCTTTGAGTGTAATTTAAAAATAGATGGACTGTTTAAGGAATCAGATCAGTTATCACAACCCTAGCATATTCGGATGTTTCTCCAATTCCTTGCAGTCAACATGCAAGCTGACTAACCAGCCAACTTTCCTTTATTATAATACATTTTAATGGATTTTTAACATATTCTCCAAACATCATTTAACATAATATCACATCTTACACAAACTTTTGGACTTCCATCAACCGCATCCTAAGATTTCCAATTTTCATAACTTAATCTTGTAATTTCATAATTTTTCTATTACTTTTAAAGAACTGTAACCATTTGTCATTATCCTAAATTTTCTCTGTAATATTTCATATAATTCTCCTTACAAAAATTCCTGCAAGCCTACTAGTGTAATTTGCTGTTTACAATTATTTTTCAAATAATTTTCAAATTTCTTCCAATCTTCCAAGAATCTCTGGTCCCGCCGGTTATAAATTCTTACTGTCATCCAGTTCTGCGCAGTCCATCACCTTCATCTGCCACTCTTCCATTGTCAGTAATTCTTCTGGATTCCAGTTCTGTGCCAAAAATATTCTCGCTGCCGTTGTCGCATATAAAACCAGTTTTTTAATCTTGTCTACTAATATCCTCACCTACAATTCCCAGTAAAAAAAGCTTCTGGTTTTTTATAAATGTATATTTCAACATTTTTTTCATCTCATTGTATATCATTTCCCAGAAGCTTTTTACCTTCTTACATTCTCACCACATGTGATAAAACGTTCCTTCCTTATCTTTACATTTCCAGCATTTATTACTTGTTTTATACATTTTGGCTAATTTCACTGGTGTAATATACCATCTATATATCATTTTCATTATATTTTCTTTCAATGCCGTACAAGCAGTGAATTTTAATCCTTCTTTCCATAAATTCTCCCAGTCCTTTAACTTTATATTATGTCCAAAATCTTTGGCCCAATGTATTATGACTGACTTAACCTCCTCATCTTTCAAATGCCATTCCAACAGCAATTTATACATTTTAGACAATATTTTACAATTATTATGCAAGATTTCAATTTCAAATTTAGATTTCTTATGATCAAAACCATTTTCCTTTAAATTTTCTTTAAACATTTCATGGATTTAGTGATAGTGCAACCAATCATTCACATATTCCTTTACCTCCTCATACGGTTTCATTTTCCATTTACTTCTTTCCTCTATTATTAACTTTTCATATGTGACCCATATTCCACTCATATTTATCTTTTTCACACTCATAACTTCCAAGGGTGACAATCACTAAGGTGTTTTACGTTCTAGTAGGTTTTTATACCTATTCCAAATTTCTAACAGATCTTTGGAAAATATGGTTACTGAATCCTTTATGGTGCTTTGTTTTGTTATACCATAAATATGCGTGCTAACCAAATCTATTATCAAAATCTTCTAAGTCTAACAAATCTGTATTTTTTAACAATATCCATTCTTTTAACCAACAGAGGCAAGAAGCTTCATAGTACAATTTCAAGTCGGGCAAGGCGAAGCCTCCTCTTTCTTGAATATCAGTTAATAATTTAAATTGAATTCTTGGCTTCTTCCCCTACAAGATAAATCTTGAAATCATTTTTTTGCCATTCTTTAAATATAGCTGCCTCTTTGATTATTGGAATAAAATTTTTGGTAGCACATTCATTTTAATGGCATAATAACATTTTTGGTAGCACATTCATTTTAATGGCCAATATCCTGCCCCATAGGGATAGTTTCATCCTTGCCCATATTTCCAGATCTCTCTTTATTCCATTCCACACCGGTGTATAATTGTTATGAAATGAGTCTATATTCTTCGATGTCAACCAAATTCCCAAATATTTTACTTTTTTAACTGCTTCTATACCGGTCTGTTGTTGCAACTCATCCTCCAAATCCTGTTTCACATTTTTAACCAGCATTTTAGTTTTCTTCTTATTTAATTTAAAACCTGCAACTTGTCTGAATTGTTCTATTTCCTCTAATAGCTCTTTAGCCAACGTTCCATCTCTCCCCACAAATGGCATCAACAGCTTTGATCCTGTGTGACTCCATCAACCAAGCAATGTGGAGGTGGATAAAAAAACCCACTGAAAGGAAGAATTCCTTTCATGTATGATAGCATAACATGGCCTCTGAGGGCTGGGACATTTGGTACAGCATTCAGATGACTCATAAGCCCATTTGGATTTTTGTGAGCAATCAATGCATTATGTCCAAAGCAAACCAATGGAACCCCTACCCACCCCAGAGGCTTCTTGTATATTTCAAGCTCATCACTCCCAGGTGTCCTGAGAAGCCAAGGAGGTTACATAATTCCTGTGTTGAGCTTGGTTCATCACACTTCACCAGAGGCTGAGTTGCTGCTACTACTTACTGCCAGGAGGCCAGATCTGCCCTGCAACCCGGTGGTCTCTCAGCTGCCAGACTTCAGAACTTGCCTCCTCATACAAAAGGGGTATCAATGGGGCAGAGCTTCTTTCTTGATAATCGGGGCCTACGTGTGGCTCAGCTCTGCCTGCTTGCGTCCTGTATTTTGCTTTGCCTCAGACCTGGAGGTAAGAAATCCCCAAACTCCTTTTTGAGTTCTGTCACATGTTAGCAGTGTGTGTCGGTGGAGATTCTGCTGGGACAATTTCTGAAAAGCAAGCGTAGTCCCTGCACTCAGAATGTTTGGGCAGCTGCTGAGGCTACATGAGAGTCCTGTTCTGCTGTGTGCAATATGCCCTCATTTTCTTTTTAAATCTCTTGTCCATCGTCAGGGAGAGGAGCACAACCCGACACCATACTTTGGATCTCCTCAGTTCCTCCTTGAGATAGTCTTACTCTAGAGCAGAGGTTTCCAACATTTTGGGTCCACGGCTCCCTTGACCAACTACATTCTTTCTGTGGCTCCCCTGTGAGGAAATGGGCTCCAACCCTCAGGAGCCTAGTTATATCACCCCTTGGCTGCAGAGCCCACAGCCCTTCACCCCTTTTTGAACACCCTCCTTTGTGGGAGTGTTCCTTCAACTTCCTCTCCCCTCTCCTCTCCTTGTGAGTCCTACAGGCTGCCACCCCCCCCATCACTGGGCCACCCCTATCCCAAAAAGAGGTGCTGGCTGGCTGGGGTCCTTCACCCACTTGCCTGCTTACTCTGAGGCCACCTCAGCACCTGGCAACCAGCACCACCTGGTCAGCCCCAGAGGCACCATATACACCTTTGGAGCTTGTAGCCAGGGCTGCTGCAACAAACAGCCTTTGGGAAGCAGAGGTGCAAGAGGGCATCAGAAGAGGGAGGGAAGGAAAGAGGGATGGAGGCCAGTGTTGCCCACAGCACCCCTGACCATCATTCAAATTTCCCCATGGCACACTGGTGGAAAACCACCGAACAAGTGTGACTGCACTTTGGAGGGTACCTGGGTCTTTCAGCAGAAGAATGGATGTCACTTTGTGGTGGGAGAGCAAAGATGCCCCCTACCTACCATGGGGTCCCTAAGAGAAGTGTTAGGGCCCATGTCTTCCATGCACAAAGCCCCAGGTTAACCCCCCACCCCCGGTATCTCCAGCCAAAAGGTTCAGGGAGAAGAAGATGAAGCATCCTGAGACACCGGGGACAAAACTGGGGGAAATGGAGAGAGAGCTTGATTTGGTGTAAGTTCAGCTGAGTTGAGTCAGGCTGTCCACTCATGATATTATAAAATTTTTCATGTGTGTGTATGAAGTGTTTGTGAAGGCTTGTATCCAATGTATCTTAATTAATCCAATTAAGAGGGGAATGCCTGGGATTTCACCAGCACTATGCTTTGCAGTGCAGCAGCTGCCCATTAGGAGGGAGAACTGTTAGAAAAGGTAGAAGTGGTAGGATTAGCAGGGCCTGTGAGCAAGACCCAAGATTTGCAGCCCTTGGCCTATCCCTTAACAAAGCCCCTGATTCAATGAGCTTTAAAGTAAGGACAGTGTTTACAGGAAGAAACAAACAAACAAGTCTGTCTTTTACAGTGGATGCTGTTAGATGCAGAAAATGCTTTTCAAATCATCCTGACGAACCATGCGAACTGAGTGATGGGAAGTGTACCGGTGATGTCTGTGTATCGGGAAAAATATTTTCAGGTAATATGTCTGTCCCATTTACAGTCCTCCTTTGCGTATGCTGGACTAGGATGGCTGGATGTAGAGGAGGGTTGTAAGTGCTCAAGAGGAGCCAAACAGGATCAGACGCAAGATCCATCTCATTCAGCCTTCTGTTTTCCCCGTGGCTACGAGAAGAGCAAGGATAAAGAGTGTGCAGACTGCAACATGTTCCTGGACACACGATTCCCGTATAGATAAATGCGAGAGTTATGTATTAGGGATGTGCACAGGCCTTGTATCTGAAAATTCAAAATAATTCAGAATTTTTCTCTTAACTTCTTCACTGCAGCCTCCACTTCACCCCCAAAGGCACACTCTTCTCTTTTCTCCTGAGAAAGTCAAATGCCAACAACGATTCTGTGTTCTAGATTCTGCTGTGCAATATATGAAGCAAATCTCTGTGTTCTGCTTTCACGCTATGGGAGATTATAAGCAAGTCTCTAATTTCCCCCCTTGGGGGCAAAGTTGATGCCCACCTACACCCATACTTATTTTTTTACTTTACTTCTTGTAACTATTCTGCAGCTTAGTATCAGAAACATAGCTCTGGCTGACATTATCCCTCATGCCCAGAAATGCCATCACTAGCCCCAGAACTGATGGGGTCCTTGCCAAACTCAGCGGTTATCCAGACTTACTTTTGTGCTGCATTTCTAGGCACAACTCCACATTTTAAGGTGCTTTGTCTATGCACCTTTCCCCCCTTTTGTCCTGGCGCTTTCCCTGTCAAAACCTGCTCTTTGCCACTGAATTGGAGGACATAGCAATCCACAGACAACCTGAATTGCCATTTGTTTTGATTCAGCATTAAAAAGTATGTTTTTGGAATGAAACCTGCCCTTCAGGACAGAGTTTGGTCAGGCCAGTTTTGCTGGTGGAGATGCTGCAATGTCTTCCCTCCAATGCACACTCTGCCCATCACATTCACACATTCACTACTTTATTAGGGAGCCTCCATACTGTCAGCACTTTGTTCGAAGGGTCCAAGCACATACAGGGATACTTAGAGCTATGCCATTAAAGTAGATTTAAATGCTCTGGTGCCCTATCACAGCAAATGCACCTTTTTTTTTTTTTTAAATGGACTATCTGCAATTAAGACAGTGATGGGGATACAGATTAAATAGAGTACGAAGAATAGGAAGACATATAAACAGCCCACAATCAAGTCAGAATGAATGCAGGAGGAATGCTCACTTTCACGTAACCACAAAGACTGGATCTACTCCATTGACTGTTCCGTTTGACTGTATTTAGTTGAGGTTAGACTAACAATGGCTGATTGAACAGCTGCTTAAATGAGGATATCTGCAAACCAGAAAATAATAATAATTTCAGCAGTGAAAGATGGATATTAAGGGTTTGGGACATGATTTACTTGGCTAAATGAACCAACATGGTCAGGGTGCAAGAGGCTAAGCAATGAGCTATGGCAATTGTAATGCATTTACTTTGTTTATTACAACAGATTCATTATGTGGTAAAAATAATAATAAAAAGGGCAGGGGGAGAAAATCCAAGGGTGGTATTCAACTACATTTTACTCAGAACAGACTCATGGAAATTGCTAAATGCGACTAAATTGGGCAGGGTCACCATATGCCCAGATTTTCCCAATGGCGGACTTAGCGTCTTGGGGGGGGGGGTTGTTTCAGAAAATAGCTCAAATGTCCAAAACCTCAACAAGTTTTTGTGACCAGATTTTTAATTCTTGAAATATGGCAACCCTAAGGTTGGGCCCATTGACTTCAGTAGGTCTCCTCTGATTAAAGGTTATTTTGAGGCCACCATAGATGTAATCTAACGTTAAGATGGATGGCCAACAAATGGGAGAGCCCCCAGCTTCACTAATGAATAACAAATAAACCAGCACATTAGGTTTTCAGTGCAGGATCTGGTAATCTAAAGAGCAACATCTCCAAATAAAAATGGGCAGGGCCACCCTTCTCTTTTCAAGCATTCTGCATTGGTCGGGAAGTGCATAGTGTCAGCAACGGTGTGAGAAATGCCTGTCCTTTCCTATGGAAATGGAATAACTGAAAGTAATTTCCCAGCTCTTGTTTCAAACAGATGGACTCAGTTGTGAGGGGTGGGTGGGGATTCATGGACATAACACTCCAAGGCTGCAGGGGCAGCCTACCCTTGAGGTGCACTGAAGCAGTTGTCTCAGGTGGGTCAGAGGACTGTGCCTCTTGCCCCCTCCTCTTCTGCGGCCATGCCTCTTCCTCTGCCCTCGTACCTGTGCTCCCAGTGACATGCCCTGCCCACCCCCCACCCTACTGACACTATTGGCGCATCAGAGAGGTGGTGGCAGAAGAGGAGGTAGGAGAGGTGGCACAGAGGTGAGATTGCCTCAAACGACAAAACGTCCTGGGCCATCCCTGTGCACAACTGCAACGCAGAATTACTAGAAGATTTGCCTCATAAGGTTCTTGAATGTCAGCTTTGTTGTTATATAAAAGGGTATTACACATAGGGACCTTACTTAAGAAGATGAAATAATGGGGAGGAGTAGGAAAAGTAGGGATTGGTTGTTGTTGTTTAGTCGCTTAGTCGTATCCGACTCTGCGTGACCCCATGGACCAGAGCACGCCTTCTTTATGGTCCAGCTCTCACTTCCATACAGGGAACTAATTGGTATCTTATACTCTCAGGAAAAGGTATTTGGAATCCTTCATAGATGGCTCTCCTGGTGCCTTTATTATACAGTGGTACCTTAGTTCTCAAATTTAATCCGTTCTGGAAGTCCGTTCCAGAACCAAAGTGTTCCAAAAACAAGGTGTGCTTTCCCATAGGAAGTAATGCAAAATGGATTAATGCATTCCAAACTTTTAAAAACAAACCCTAAAACAGCAATTTAACATGAATTTTACTACAGACATTTAGAGGACATCTGAAGGCAGCCCTGTTTAGGGAAGCTTTTAATGTGTGATATTTTAATGTATTTTGATTTTTGTTGGAAGCCGCCCAGAGTGGCTGGGGAAATCCAGCCAGATGGGCGGGGTACAAATAATAATAATAATAATAATAATAATAATAATTATTATTATTATTATTATTATTATTATTATTATTATTATATCTAACAAGACCATTGATCCATAAAATGAAAGCAATAATCAATGTACTGTACTATAAAATAAATAAGACAGTATTGTAGATGATAAAAATTAATTTTTTTCTTACCTGCACTGATGATAGTCATTGTTTGGATGGGGGGCTTTTATCCATTTCCGCAGTCACACAATCAATCAATCAGTAGCTGAACTGGGTTCCACACAGTCACAAAAACAAATTAACCGAAAAAGCCTCAAAAACAAAAATGCAAAATAAATCGCAAAAACAAAAGCGCCAAACTTAGTTCATTCCGGAAGTCCACCTGACTTTCGAAATGTTCAAAAACCAAGGCGCAGCTTCTGATTGGTGAAGGTGCCCCAGAAACAATAGCCGGCAGTTGCATTGGACGGTCAGCTTCTGAAAAACGTTTGAAAACTGGAACACATACTTCAGGGAGTTTGGCATTTGGGAACCAAGGCGTTTGAATACCAAGGTGTTTAAGAACCAAGGTACCACAGTACATCTATAGGCGACAGGTAAAAACGTTCCTCTTTAACCATTCAATGCCCTTTTGAAATGTGTTGGGGGGCGGGTTATTGGGTTCTTCTTATTTTTATTTTAATTACAAATTTTATGTTTTTATATTGTGATTTTATCCTGTGAACTGCCCTGAGACTTGCAGCTATAGGGCGGTATACAAATTTAATAAATAAAAACAAAAACAGTGGTGGAGATTATGATATTTAAGGGTTCGCTTTATTTGGACATGTACCTTGCACATGTTTTAACTTTATCTTAACATTGACATTTTAGCAGTTTTAGCAAAATCGGTTCAAAATTCTGTTCCAGGTATACCCTTTGGAAGAGTTTAATACCAAATCCGCCCCCACCCCAATGATGTGGAGTAAACTTCGTCCTTTTAAATGTAGTCTCTTTTGCTATGGACAAATTCAGTAACATTCTCTCCATACTTGCTATTAACACACATACGTCTCTTTCTCTCTCCAAAAGAAAATGGTGACTTGATGAAATACTACAAAGAATGTGGCGCTGGAGTATCGCTAGAGGATTGTGGAAAGGAACCAACAGTGGAAGATAGAGAGAAAATAACATGCTGCAATACTGACTTCTGTAATGAATGATTTTCCAATTCTGTTCTTAGATTGTTTTGATCTGTCCAGCAACCTCATGCCACCACAATTCAAATAACAGACAAAAGCCCTCTGAGGCCTTCTGATGCAGACTTACTGGGGGGAGCCAAACCCACAGTGTCCACCCAATTATCCTCATCTCAGTCCACAAATTGGAACCTGACTGTGTGATATGGGCAGTCTTCTGTATTTATGGAGGGTTCCCACCAGTGCTTTCACATGGCCAGGCGGAGTCCCCCGAATCCCGGGCAGCCCCTGAAGGAAATAATGACACATGACAACGTTCTATGGGATTAAATTGGCCACAACTTTATTAATATTCAGATGTAGGGAGACCTTGGCTCAGGCATTGGGCGTTTATCCTTCCCAGCCCCCCAGCCGGGGTTCTGGGTAATTTCAGGGTTATCCAGCATGAGTGGGGAGTGGGCTAACTCTGGAGAACATATGTTCAAGCAGATAGCCCGCCCCCCTGTTCGCCGCCGCTGGAGGGGGAGGGCAGTGACGACCTCTGGGCGTATGGCCAATGCCTCCCCCTGAGACCCCTTTAACGGGAACCCTGTTATTGACGCCCCACACCCCACACCCAATTTTGTAGATGACTAAAGGATTCCGCCCAAGGCCTGCAACTGCCAAAGTTGTGACGAATTGCTACGGGAAAGGCGAAACCTGCCAATGCAGGGAAAGTCCTTTCCGGCCCTTCAACAGCGACCTTGACATAGCAGCGCCTGCGTGCCTGTGTGGCTGTGGAAAAAAGGTGGTTAACCTGCAAAGTAAACGTCAATTGAGGGAGTGGAGGGTGGGGAAGCTCTGAATCCAACGGCCGCTTCCCAGGTATGACTCAAGTTCTATTGTGTGTACTGTATAATCCCTCCTTCTACCTGGCCAATCCCCCCGGCAACACCTCCCCAGCCGGGATTGGGTGGCTGCTAGAGTAGGTGGAGTCCACAGGTATCCAACCTGGGAAGGCGCTGCCAGGACCAATTGCCAGGAGCTGCTCCGTGATCCAAGGGGGCTACTCGTGACCACACAAAACGCGAACCCGATTTTGATGTGGGGAACGTCCATTCTTCAGGATGCCGGAGTACAGTTCTTCCTTCCTGTACCCAAAACAAAGCCCAAAGCAAACATTTCAAGTCAAAACAGAAACTGGCCAGTGTATAAGAGTCTACACTGGGTTTTATTTTACATCTATGACTCCACCTAGCTCTTAACCGCTCATAGCTGTAATTGGTCAAGCTATGGGCAGAGGCCGATTCGTATTTCCTTTTCTTCAATCCATTTCCCATGTAGTGGTGACAGACTTGAAGTTTTCTAGCCAGGCCTCTACTGTTGCATGCATGTGCCTTTGTGCAAGGGCCCTTCCAAGCTGCCCTAGCCATCTAACCTAAGACTAAGAGGAGGTGAGGATGCATTTAATTGACTTGCACAAGAACCAGGGGCACCAACATCTATTCAGGGCTGCCCCAAGTCAACCGGTGACTTGCTGTAACAACTTCTTGGTGAGTTCCAGCACCTATTTTCAGCACTGGTTCCCACACATTTTCGACTACTGATTTTCCAGAGTCCAAAATGTATGGGGAGCCTCCATGAGGACAGGAGATTTCTCCCCTCTTGACAGTAGTTCGCATCAGAACAACTGGCTAAGCATAGTTGTCAACAAAATGTTCAGTAGTTCAACCGCTTTGCTCCTCCACTGTGCACTCATGTGTGTGTCCTAATTTATGTATGCTTTCATTGTTTTATTATTGGGAAAATAGTGTCCCCTAAGTGTTTAATTGTCTGAGGGACCGGAGTGTGTTGCGGTGTACTGCGATTCTTAATATTATACATATGGAAGCAATAGGATAAATAAAAACTGACTCTTCTGGAAATAAAAATTGTGCAATTTAAAATTATGGCTCATGGTCTTTACCAACAGAACTTGTTCCAAAACAGACACTCAGAACAATAATGTTACATCCAGAGAGTTGCATAAAATATCATGTGTTTCTCCAAGCACAGGTACAGCATCTTGGACATATGAAATTACTTCATACAGAACTGAAAACAAAGCTCTGTCTCTCCCGTAGCCTCCATTACAGCCTGAGGCTGTGTTCCTGGAGAGAAACATTTCCACACCTTTCTCCTTGGTGGCCTGAGAGAGGGAACAAAAGACCAACTCAAACATAATGGAGATTCTCAACTGAGGCAATTGATTGTATACATGTGAAAGCTGCAATGTTAGAGATAGGAATTCAGTGGACATCCTAGGGCAGTGATGGTGAACCTTTTAGAGACAGAGTGCCCAAATGGCAACCCCAAACCCATTTATTTATCACAAAGTGCCAACACGGCAATTTAACCTGTATATCTCATTTTTTTCTGTGTGTTTCACATTTCTTCTTTATGACTACTGTTGTAATAAATAATCCTTCATAAAAGTTATTGCAGTGCATTCTTCATTAAATTATCTTTCCATTGACACATAATTTTATGGTATAAGTCAGTGTTTTGTGTGGGATGTAAACCCAGAGCAGTCAAAACACAACATTGCTAGAGTGGACATGAAGGTAACTCAGTCCTCCAGGCATAACTTCCTGCTACCTGGACTGAGTTAACTTCCTCTGACCAGAAGTAGGTGTGGTCTCACCTGGGAACAAGATCCCTAGACCAGTCACCATTTTCTCCTCAGGTGGGTAGCCGTGTTGGTCTGCCATAGTCAAAACAAAATCAAAAATTCTTTCCAGTAGCACCTTAGAGACCAACTGAGTTTGTTCTTGGTATGAGCTTTCGTGTGCATGCACACTTCTTCAGATACATATCTGAAGAAGTATCTGAAGAAGTGTGCATGCACACGAAAGCTCATACCAAGAACAAACTTAGTTGGTCTCTAAGGTGCTACTGGAAAGAATTTTTGATTTCATTTTCTCCTCGTCTCTTGAATGAGCAACAAGCATGTTCTCCTGGCTCTCAGCCAAGAGAACAAAGGAAACTACTTTTTCCCTATGGAAGTAGCAACCACATGTAAATACTTTTACTAAGCATGCCTGCCTTCTGAGAAACGCTGTGTAACTCAGGAAGTAATGTGAGTAAACTCTTTTTATTCATTTAAGATACATTGTGTCGTGTGCAGTCTTTTAAGAGGGATATAGGGGAATTATACCAGGAATATATATATTATTTTAGGCTTTAGCAAGCCTGTGCAAGCGCATCTGCTGTGTGTGTTTTAAAAGGGAATGAAACTCTGCTAAGTTTGGAGCTTGTCAACACAAGCTGGGATTAGATATATAAGTTAATATATACTCATCCACACTCCTAATCATTCCCACATTTTACCCCCTAAAAAAATGTTTAGGGGTACTCTCATTTAGACTCAAGAAAATCACCACTGGGGAAAAATAAATACAGTTCAAATTGGGGGAAATAAATACAGAGAATTTCTTCTCCCATTAAATTCACAAAACATTGAGGGGTATACATCCCCCTGCAATCCCATAGAAAATAAGAACTGGTATTACTCCAAAACAAAGTGGGGTTATGAGCCATCAAAACTCGGAAATTTTTTTGGTGAAGGTTCCACAATTTTGGCAACTAGTGTACACTGGAGGGCTGTACTAAGAGCCACCCACTCTCAGTTTTTAATATGAGATAATAATGATTCTGTGCGCACATATAAAAACAAACAAACAAACAAACAAACCCAGCCAGATGGGCAGGGTATAAATAATTATTATTATTATTATTATTATTATTATTATTTGCTGTTTCTTCGGCTGCTGTTTGATCACAGCCTCCGCGGAATGAATTTCTCTGTTGGCTTTCACGGGAAAGCCCAGCGAACATGTAAACCCAGAAGCCCCTTCTTAGGTTGCCGTCTTTATATGCTTACTGACCTGGGAGTTAAGCCCTGCTGAACTCAAGGCAGCTTAACGTGAGTGGGGAAAAACAGACTGGAGGGAGGCCCTTCCGCATCAAAAGTCAATGCCAGCTCAGCCCCTTGCCAAAGGCCCTGGTGCTGCAGGCTTTGGACAGTGCAAGCCCTCCCCTCCTCCTCCCCCCCCCACCCCCAGCATGGAAGCTAAGGCACCAGGGCTGTAGGCTTTGGATGGCATGAGAGATCTCTCCTCTCCTCCTTCACCCACACCCCAGCACAGAAGCTACGGCACCAGGGCTGCAGGCTTTGGATGGCGCGAGAGAGCCCTCCTCTCGTCCTCCTCCCCTACCCCGACATGGAAGCTACAGCCCTGCTGGGGTGACGGCGCGCGTGCGTGCCCACAGAGAGCGCTCTGAGTGCCCTCTCTGGCACGCGTGCCATAGGTTCACCACCACTGTCCTAGAACAACTTCTGTCACTGAGTAGGCAATGCTCTGAAACCAGAGCTCCCTGCTCCAGAGAGTGAACTAGTGTCCTTGTGAGTTGGCGGGTTTTCCTGGACATTTGAGCAGTTTTGGGAAATTCCACCTGGACCAATCCAAGATATGTCCAGGGAAACCCAGACATATAGCAGCCCTAATATATGTGTACTATAACACATGTACACATACATTTAAACCACAAATATATGCATTTAAACCATAAACACTTTAAAAAGAAATGGGAGCAGGGCTTAGCACTCCCTCCCCTAAATGTACAATACACCCATAGGCGCCAGATTCTCTGGACAATTGAGGGGGCAAAACACAGCACCCTGATATCACAAGTGAGGACTTCCAGGAGCCAGGGTTTTGAACACACCAGAAAGTTATTCATGTGGTGATGAAATGTTGGTAACAGCAGAACGGGGAGGGATAGGGGAGCAGGAATCATATTTCTAGTGGGAGAGAGTTCTTTAGCAGAGCACCACAGCGAAGTTCTACAGCCACAGCTGACAATGAGCTATGCGAGGTGGCTGCATAATGTGCCAATGGATTGAACCACTTTATACCCAAGGCTGTGGAGCCACAAAACTTCACGAAAAAACAAACAAACAAATGGCATTAACTCTGTGACCTGTGTATTTGAGTGTAGTCTAAAAACAGATGAACTGTTAAAGGAATCAGATCAGTTATCACAACCCTACCATATTAGGATGTTTCTCCAATTCCTTGCAGTCAACAGGCAAGCTGACTAACCTTTTTTATAATACATTTTAATGGATTTTTAACATATTCTCCAAACATCATTTAACATCATATCACATCTTACACAAACTTTTGGACTTCCATCAACCGCATCCTAAGATTTCCAATTTTCATAACTTAATCTTGTAATTTCATAATTTTTCTATTACTTTTAAAGAACTGTAACCATTTGTCATTATCCTAAATTTTCTCTGTAATATTTCATATAATTCTCCTTACAAAAATTCCTGCAAGCCTACTAGTGTAATTTGCTGTTTACAATTATTTTTCAAATAATTTTCAAATTTCTTCCAATCTTCCAAGAATCTCTGGTCCCGCCGGTTATAAATTCTTACTGTCATCCAGTTCTGCGCAGTCCATCACCTTCATCTGCCACTCTTCCATTGTCAGTAATTCTTCTGGATTCCAGTTCTGTGCCAACAATATTCTCGCTGCCATTGTCGCATATAAAACCAGTTTTTTTAAATCTTGTCTACTAATATCCTCACCTACAATTCCCAGTAAAAAAAGCTTCTGGTTTTTTATAAATGTATATTTCAACATTTTTTTCATCTCATTGTATATCATTTCCCAGAAGCTTTTTACCTTCTTACATTCTCACCACATGTGATAAAACGTTCCTTCCTTATCTTTACATTTCCAGCATTTATTACTTGTTTTATACATTTTGGCTAATTTCACTGGTGTAATATACCATCTATATATCATTTTCATTATATTTTCTTTCAATGCCGTACATGCAGTGAATTTTAATCCTTCTTTCCATAAATTCTCCCAGTCCTTTAACTTTATATTATGTCCAAAATCTTTGGCCCAATGTATTATGACTGACTTAACCTCCTCATCTTTCAAATGCCATTCCAACAGCAATTTATACATTTTAGACAATATTTTACAATTATTATGCAAGATTTCAATTTCAAATTTAGATTTCTTATGATCAAAACCATTTTCCTTTAAATTTTCTTTAAACATTTCATGGATTTAGTGATAGTGCAACCAATCATTCACATATTCCTTTACCTCCTCATACGGTTTCATTTTCCATTTACTTCTTTCCTCTATTATTAACTTTTCATATGTGACCCATATTCCACTCATATTTATCTTTTTCACACTCATAACTTCCAAGGGTGACAATCACTAAGGTGTTTTACGTTCTAATAGGTTTTTATACCTATTCCAAATTTCTAACAGATCTTTGGAAAATATGGTTACTGAATCTTTTATAGTGTTTTGTTTTGTTATACCATAAATATGAGTGCTAACCAAATCTATTATCAAAATCTTCTAAGTCTAACAAATCTGTATTTTTTAACTATATCCATTCCTTTAACCAACAGAGGCAAGAAGCTTCATAGTACAATTTCAAGTCGGGCAAGGCGAAGCCTCCTCTTTCTTGAATATCAGTTAATAATTTAAATTGAATTCTTGGCTTCTTCCCCTACAAGATAAATCTTGAAATCATTTTTTGCCATTCTTTAAATATAGCTGCCTCTTTGATTATTGGAATTGACTGAAACAAGAATAACATTTTTGGTAGCACATTCATTTTAATGGCCAATATCCTGCCCCATAGGGATAGTTTCATCCTTGCCCATATTTCCAGATCTCTCTTTATTCCATTCTACACCGGTGTATAATTGTTATGAAATGAGTCTATATTCCCAAATATTTTACTTTTTTAACTGCTTCTATACCGGTCTGTTGTTGCAACTCATCCTACAAATCCTGTTTCATATTTTTAACCAGCATTTTAGTTTTCTTCTTATTTAATTTAAAACCTGCAACTTGTCTGAATTGTTCTATTTCCTCTAATACCTCCTTAGCCAACCTTCCATCTCTCCCCACTAATGGCATCAACTACAGCTTTGATCCTGTGTGACTCCATCAACCAAGCAATGTGGAGGTGGACAAAAAAACCCACTGAAAGGAAGAAGAATTCCTTTCATGTATGATAGCATAACATGGCCTCTGAGGGCTGGGACATTTGGTACAGCATTCAGATGACTCAAAAGCCCATTTGGATTTTTGTGCGCAATCAGTGCATTCAGTGCAATCAGTGCAATCAGCAAACCAATGGAACCCCTACCCACCCCAGAGGCTTCTTGTATCTTTCAAGCTCATCACTCCCAGATGTCCTGAGAAGCCATGGAGGTTTCTTCTGACCTTATATAATTGCTGTGTTGAGCTTGGTTCATCACACCTTACCAGAGGCTGAGTTGCTGCTACTACTTACTGCCAGGAGGCCAGATCTGCCCTGCAACCCGGTGGTCTCTCAGCTGCCAGACTTCAGAACTTGCCTCCTCATACAAAAGGGGTATCAATGGGGCAGAGCTTCTTTCTTGATAATCTGGGCCTACGTGCGGCTCAGGTCTGCCTGCTTGCGTCCTGTATTTTGCTTTGCCTCAGGCCTGGAGGTAAGAAATCCCCAAACTCCTTTTTGAGTTCTGTCACATGTTAGCAGTGTGTGTCGGTGCAGATTCTGCTGGGACAATTTCTGAATGGCAAGTGTAGTTCCTGCACTCAGAATGTTTGGGCAGCTGCTGAGGCTACATGAGAGTCCCGTTCTGCTGTTTGCAATATGCCCTCATTTTCTTTTTAAATCTCTTGTCCATCGTCAGGGAGAGGAGCACAACCCGCCACCATCCTTTAGATCTCCTCAGTGCCTCCTTAGGATAGTCCTTCTCTAGAGCAGAGGTTTGCAACATTTTGGGTCCATGGCTCCCTTGAGCAACTACATTCTTTCTGTGGTGCCCCTGTGAGGAAATGGGCTCCAACCCTCAGGAGCCTAGTTATATCACCCCTTGGCTGCAGAGCCCACAGCCCTTCACCCGTTTTTGAACACCCTCCTTTGTGGGAGTGTTCCTTCAACTTCCTCTCCCCTCTCCTCTCCTTGTAAGTCGTACAGGCTGCCACCCCCCCATCACTGGGCCACCCCTATCCACTGGGCCAGCAAGAGAGGTGCTGGCTGGTTGGGGTCCATCACCCACCTTCTTGCTTACTCTGAGGCCACCTCAGCACCTGGCAAGCAGCACCCCCTGGTCAGCCCCAGAGGCACCATATACCTGGGGAGCTTGTAGCCAGGGCTGCTGCAACAAACAGCCTTTGGGAAGCAGAGGTGCAAGAGGGCATCAGAAGAGGGAGGGAAGGAAAGAGGGATGGAGGCTAGTGTTGCCCACAGCACCCCTGACCATCATTCAAGGCACCCCAGGGTGTCATGGCACACTGGTTGAAAACCACTGAACTAGAGTGACTCCACACTGGAGGGAGCTTCTGGTGTCAGGCTCTGTTATGTATTGAAGTTCTCACCTTGGCCACCAGGGGTGTGTGTATATAGTTTATTCTGCTGCTGTTTTCACTCAGGTCAGCTTATGCAAATGAAGGATTAGAAACTGACACTCAGGGATTGGTTAGCTGCAGAATGTTGTTACTGTTGCGTTGTAGCTGAGTTCTATATAAGCTGGTGGCTGAGGCCTCCAGTTCAGTTCTGTTCCAGCCTGCAAATAAATAAGAGCTGTTTTGGAAATCGCTGTGTTGTCTGCTGTGTCCACCCACAACTTAACACTGGCGACGAGGATGGGATCATGGACATCAGAACACAGACAGCACACAGCCAGTCTCAGAGCAAGGGCAAATCACTGAGCTGAATCACCGAGCTGAATCACTGAGCTGAAACGCTGAGCGAAATCACTGAACAGAACCAACTCAGAGCTGCCCGTTCTGGCTAGAGCACTGTGTTCCATCCATCGCCCACCGCGTCGGCATCGGAATCATGGCTACACTAGTGCCTCTACCGCCTTTCGCCCCGACCTCTGAATCATGGGACTCATATCTCGCTCGGTTCGAATGCTACCTTCAAGCAAACGAGCTAACAGAGGTATCAGAGGAGCGGAAGCGAGGCCTTTTCCTCAGCCTCTGCGGGCCCGAAGTGTTTGAGACGGCCAGAGTTTTAGTCGCTCCACTCGCAGTTCACAGAGCACCGTGGGACGCGCTACAAGCGAAGCTACGCGGCCACTACGCGCCCAAGCCTTCCAAAATTGCGGCCCGCCACGCCTTTTACCACCGGAACCAGGCAGAGGGGGAGTCGATCAACGACTACGTCGCCGCCCTCCGAAAGGCCGCATTAGCCTGCGAGTTCCGAGACTTAGACGATGCCATGATGGATCGGATCGTCTGCGGGGTCTGGGACAACCGTCTGCAACGGCGCCTCCTTGCCAAGCCAGACCTCACGCTGCAGAAGGCCATCGAGGAGGCTGCGGCCTCAGAAGCGGCTGAACTCTCCGCCCAAGAGATCCGCAAGGCTAGCAGCCCGCGTCCTACAAAAAAGCCAATCGCTGTACACCATGAAGAGGCTAGCAGCGACGAGGCATCAACCAGCGAAGACGATGACGTGCACCAGACGAAGCGGGAACGCGGGAAATTCAAACAGAAGTCCAAGGGCCAATCAGAATGCGCCGGCTGTGGAGGCGACCACCCCCGCGTCAAATGCCGATTCAGAGACGCCATCTGCCGGCAGTGCTCCAGAAGGGGTCACATCGCCAAAGTCTGCCGATCTACGCCATCAAGCACAGCCTCTTCACCACCTCGCAAGTCCAAGTCGTCAACCCGGTCCACAAACAGTAACTGTTTCGCTCTCACCAACTGTTGCTGCTCATCCGGAACCACGATTGGACAAACCGACGCGCCTACGCGACGCAAACTACACATCACGGTGCTCATCGAAGGAGCTCCGTGTGACATGGAGATCGACACCGGGTCTGCCCTGTCCGTTGTGTCCTGGAGCACTATCAAAAGACTTGTGCCCAGGCTTTCTAAGAGGCAGCTTGACCGACACCGTGTACACCTGAGGGACTACCAGGGAAACGACATTCCCGTGACGGGCGTCGGCCAGTTCCAGGTCAAGTTCAAAAATTTCTCGGGCCCACTCCGACTCGTGGTAGTTGAAGACCCGCGGCCCAGCCTCCTAGGGCTAGAATGGTTTGGCGCCCTCGGCCTGGAAGTCACCGGCATCAACTGCATCTCCAACGCGGAAGTGGAAAAGTTAACTAAAGAATATGCCGAGGTTTTCGATGGCACCTTGGGCCAATATACAGGCACACCCATCTCCTTTAGCCTTGATCCACAAGTAGCTCCAATCAAGCTAAAGCCACGCCGGGTTCCGTTCGCCCTCAAGGCTAAGGTGGACGAACAACTGGACAAATTAATCGCGCAAGGGGTTTTGGAGCCGGTCGACCATGCCAAGTGGGAAACGCCTATCGTCACACCTGTCAAGCCGGATGGGTCGGTGAGGATATGCGCAGACTACAAGTGCACGATCAACAAGGCGCTTCAGCAGCACGCTTATCCAGTTCCCGTCGTCCAACACCTGCTGCATTCTTTGGGCGAAGGCAAGGTCTTTGCTAAGCTGGACCTTGCCCAAGCCTATCAACAACTGCCTGTTGACGACGCCACCGCTGAAGCTCAGACGATCGTCACCCACCGAGGAGCGTTCCGATGCCGCCGACTACAGTTCGGGGTGAGCGTGGCTCCTGGCATCTTTCAAAGCCTCATGGAGCGCCTCCTGCAGGGGCTGCCAGGCGTGGTACCATATTTCGATGATGTACTGGTATCCGCAGACTCAAATCAGCAGCTGTTCGAGCGCCTCCGCGCTGTGCTGACCAGGTTCCAGGAGGCCGGACTCAAGGTGAAGAAAGAAAAGTGTCTGATTGCCGTTCCACAGGTGGAGTTCCTGGGCTACCTCATCAACGCCTCTGGCCTTCACCCAACGGCATCCAAAATCCGGGCCATTCAGGAGGCCCCGATTCCAAAGAACAAGACTGAATTGCAGGCGTTCCTGGGGCTGCTGAACTTCTACAATATGTTCCTGCCCCACAAGGCAACGCTAGCTGAGCCTCTCCACCGCCTGCTCAGCACGAAGGCGCCATGGTCCTGGGGTCATCGGGAGACAGCGGCCTTCAACGCAGTCAAGTCCCTCCTCTCCTCAGACAGTGTGCTGGTGCAGTACAGTGAAGCCAGGCCACTGGTCCTCGCCTGTGACGCCTCGCCCTTTGGCATCGGTGCAGTCCTCAGTCACCGGTTCCCGGATGGGAGGGAAGCACCACTTGCTTACTTCTCTCGAACGCTGTCTCCGGCGGAACGGAATTACAGCCAGCTCGACAAGGAGGCACTGGCGCTTGTGGCTGGAGTGAAGAGGTTCCACGAATATCTCTACGGGAGAACCTTTGACCTCATCACTGACCACAAGCCGCTCCTGGGCCTCCTTGCAGGGGACAGACCAACTCCGCCGATCCTCTCGCCACGCATGCTGCGATGGACTGTTTTTCTGGCAGCATACAGCTATCGGCTCATTCATCGCCCGGGAAAATCGCTGGGCCATGCTGATGCCCTCAGTCGTTGCCCTCTTCCGGCGTTTGTGGAAGATCCGGCTCCTGCTTCATCGGTACTCCTGCTTGAGGACCTTCCAGCTGCACCAGTGTCGGCTGCCGATGTGGCCTCCGCATCTTCCCAGGACCGCACCATCAGACGTGTGCTCAACTGGGTGTGGAGGGGGTGGCCAGAAGGGCCATTCACACTGAGTTCCAGCCATTTGCAACCAGACAGCATGAGCTCTCGGCTCATCGCGGCTGCCTACTGTGGGGAGACCGAGTCGTGGTTCCCCAAAGACTCCGCCAACGCGTCCTTGAGGCTCTGCACATCGGCCACCCAGGGATCGTTAAAATGAAGGCGTTGGCTCGGTGTTACGTCTGGTGGCCTAACATGGACGATGCCATCACCTCCTGGGTTGCCTCCTGTCAAGCGTGTCAAGAATCGAGACCTGCACCACCGGCAGCTAAGGGCAACACCTGGGAGACGCCAAAGGCACCCTGGTCGAGAGTGCACATTGACCTTGCTGGCCCTTTTCATGGCCGGACCTTTATGGTAGTGGTGGACGCTTATTCCAAATGGCTGGAGGTGGCTCTGATGCCCTCCACCACTACCGAAGCCATAGTCCGGGTGCTGCGGGGCCTATTTGCAACGCATGGATGTCCTGATGTCCTCGTCTCCGACAACGGGCCACAGTTCACATCAGGCGCTTTTGAAAGGTACCTCTTGGGGCTAGGCATCCGCCACGCCCTAACAGCACCATTCCACCCAGCCAGCAACGGACAGGCAGAAAGAATGGTGCGCTCAGCGAAAGAGGCACTGGCACGCCTGGACCAGAAGGACTGGCATGAGCGGGTTACGGAATACTTGCTCGTGCAACACATTACCCCGCATGCAGCCACAGGGCGGAGTCCAGCTGAACTGCTTATGGGCCGTCGCCTCAGATCTCCGCTCGACCGGTTGCATCCAGACTTCGGGGTAGCCGAGCCCCCGGGCGGTGCTAACGCACCAAGGTCTTTCATTCCCGGGGATAAGGTTTTTGCCAGAAACTACGTGGGTGACATTCCTTGGGTGCCGGCCACGATAGTGGGAGTCACTGGGCCCCGTTCATATCAGGTGGCACTTGAGGACGGGCGTTTGTGGCGCCGGCACATAGACCAACTGAGGCGCCGGGTTGGGACTTTGGACGATACCGCAGTACCCTCAACGGCAGCCTCAGCTCCAGAACCGACACCATTGGAAGGCGAGGCTCCATCTACACCCCCTTCACAAACTGCGGACATGGAGCCAAGCCAAGCCGCTGCAGGGGTTTTGCCTGACTCCCTTGAGACGCCGACCACTGCCTTGCCTGAATGTCCACCAAGTCCGATCGTGACAGGCCTTCCAACAGCAGCGGAGCCGGAGACCTCAGGCCCAACGACACCATTGGTAGCACAGCAGTCGCAACGGGACTCGGGCAGCCAACCGGGCTCTGATACTGGCCCACGGCGGTCAGGTAGGGCTCACAAACGCCCAGCGTATCTAAAAGACTATGTTACACACAATTTGCACACATAATGCTGCATTGTAAATTGAACTATTATGCTATGTGCTTTAATGAATATTGCTGTATATAATGGAACCACTATGCTTGTAACCTAATGCCTTATCTCGGTGGGGAGGGGTGTTATGTATTGAAGTTCTCACCTTGGCCACCAGGGGTGTGTGTATATAGTTTATTCTGCTGCTGTTTTCACTCAGGTCAGCTTATGCAAATGAAGGATTAGAAACTGACACTCAGGGATTGGTTAGCTGCAGAATGTTGTTACTGTTGCGTTGTAGCTGAGTTCTATATAAGCTGGTGGCTGAGGCCTCCAGTTCAGTTCTGTTCCAGCCTGCAAATAAATAAGAGCTGTTTTGGAAATCGCTGTGTTGTCTGCTGTGTCCACCCACAACTTAACAGGCTCCTTCAGCAGAAGAGTGGGTGTCACTTTGGGGGGCACCTGGGGTTTCACCAGCACTATGCTTTGCAGTGCAGCAGCTGCTCATTAGGAAAGAGAACCGTTAGAAAGGGGAGAAGTGGTAGGATTAGCATGGCTTGTGTGCAAGA
Organism: Lacerta viridis; assembly: GCA_900245905.1. Classification (NCBI taxonomy): domain Eukaryota; kingdom Metazoa; phylum Chordata; class Lepidosauria; order Squamata; family Lacertidae; genus Lacerta; species Lacerta viridis. The sequence continues at coordinate 66,631 of OFHU01003713.1, forward strand.
CCCAAGATTTGCAACCCTTGGCCCATCCTTTAACAAAACCTCTGATTTAATTAGTTTTATAGGATGAACAGTGCTTGCAGGGAGAAGATTTAGGAGTCTTGGTAGACCACAAACTTGACATGGGTCAACAGTGTGATGCAGCAGCTAAAAAAGCCAATGCAATTCTGGGCTGCATCAATAGGAGTATAGCATCTAGATCAAGGGAAGTAATAGTACCACTATATTCTGCTCTGGTCAGACCTCACCTGGAATACTGTGTCCAGTTCTGGGCACCACAGTTCAAGAAGGATACTGACAAGCTGGAACGTGTCCAGAAGAGGGCAACCAAAATGGTCAAAGGCCTGGAAACAATGCCTTATGAGGAACGGCTTAGGGAGCTGGGTATGTTTAGCCTGGAGAAGAGAAGGTTAAGGGGTGATATGATAGCCATGTTCAAATATATAAAAGGATGTCATATAGAGGAGGGTGAAAGGTTGTTTTCTGCTGCTCCAGAGAAGCGGACACAGGCAATGGATTCAAACTACAAGAAAGAAGATTCCACCTAAACATTAGGAAGAACTTCCTGACAGTGAGAGCTGTTCGACAGTGGAATTTGCTGCCAAGGAGTGTGGTGGAGTCTCCTTCTTTGGAGGTCTTTAAGCAGAGGCTTGACAGCCATCTGTCAGGAATGCTTTGATGGTGTTTCCTGCTTGGCAGGGGGTTGGACTGGATGGCCCTTGTGGTCTCTTCCAACTCTATGATTCTATGAAACAAACAAACAAACCTGTCTGTCTTTTACAGTGGATGCTCTCACATGCAGACAATGCTTTTCACATCATTACAATGACCCATGCAAAGCAACTGAGAGGACGTGTATCGGAGACATCTGTGTATTGATAGAAATGTTTTCAGGTAATGAGTCTGTCCCATTTACAGTCCTCCATTGAATATGCTGGACCAGAATGACTGGATGTAGAGGAGGGTCATGGCCTCCTGACTTTTCAGTGATTGTAACCGCTGAATGGGTCGCGGGTGGCACTGTGGTCTAAACCACAGAGCCTAGGGCTTGCCAATCAGAAGGTCGGCAGTTCGAATCCCCACGATGGGGTGAGCTCCTGTTGCTCGGTCCCTGCTCCTGCCCACCTAGCAGTTCGAGAGCACATCAAAGTGCAAGTAGATAAATAAGTTCTGCTCCGGCAGGAAGGTAAACGGCATTTCTGTGTGCTACTCTGGTTCGCCAGAAGCGGCTTAGTCATGCTGGCCACATGACTCGGAAGTGGTCTGCGGACAAACAGCGGCTCCCTCTGCCTATAGAGCGAGATGAGCACCGCTATCCCAGAGTCGTCTGCGACTGGGCCTAATGATTATGGAAAACTTTACCTTTATCTTAAGCACTCAATAGGAACCACGTTGGATCAGACCAAAGATCCATCAAAAATGTGGAGCAAACTTTGTCCTTTTAAATGTACCTGTAGTCTCTTTTGCTATGGACAAATTCAGTAACATTCTCTTCATACTTGTTATTAACACAAATATTTCTCTTTCTCTCTCCAAAAGAAAATGCTGACTTGATTAAATACTACAGAGCATGCATGCCTGATTTTATGAAAGACGATTGTGGAATGGAATCTTATGGAGCCCAAAATAAATATAAAACAACATACTGTCATACTGACATGTGTAACGATGAATAAAATCGGACTCTTATTGAAATAAAAATTGTCCAGTCTAAAAATATGGCTCAAAAGCTTTACTGACAGAACTTCTTCCAAAACAGACACTCAGAACAATAATGTTACATCCAGAGAGTTGCATAAAATATCATGTGTTTATCCAAGCACAGGTACAGCATCTTAGACATAGGACATTAATTCATACAGAACTGAAAACAAAGCCCTGCGTCTCCTGTAGCCTCCATTACAGCCTGAGGCCATGTTCCTGGAGTGAATCATTTTCACACCTGTCTCTTTGGTGGCCTGAGAGAGGGAACAAAAGACCAACTCAAACATAATGGAGAATTGCAATGGAATACCTTTCTCATGTTAGAAACACCAGCATGAGAGCTAGCAGAGAGCATTCTAGGTTAATTGTCCACAGTTAGGCACTCAGAGAAGATTGGGTTCTTTTGTGGAGATTCAGCATGTGTTTATGTAAAAAAATGAGTGTTGGTTTATTACATGAAATGAAAAGAGACAGCAATGTTATCAATACAGCATATGCACTCTTTTGAGTAAATACTCACCTTAATTATAGAGAGAAAGGAGAGTCCTAACTACTCAAGCCTGAAAGGTTGAGCGTGACAATGTGCCACAGAGCCACACTGAAAGTAGAATAAAATAAGGGAGTGAGGTGCCATATCTAATCAAGAAGGACGCAGAACGCAATGCCAGGGATCAGAGATTGGTGCCTAATGTGAGAGTTAAACTCTCACATCCCAAGTCCTGTATCAGCAAGGCAACAGTGCCTCTTACCCATTCCTTGGTATGAGGTTCATATATGAGCATAGAGTATGAGCATAGGGTGGATCCTTGAAAACAGAGCAGGGAAGGGATCTCATTGGCAGAGGCGTAGCAAGCCCAGAGGGTACCAGGGGCCCAGGGCCGACAATTTTTCTGTCACCCCCCCCCCCGGACCGGGGGCAGGGTTTTGTTAAAGGATGGGCCAAGGGTTGCAAATCTTGGGTCTTGCACACAAGCCATGCTAATCCTACCACTTCTCCCCTTTCTAACGGTTCTCTTTCCTAATGAGCAGCTGCTGCACTGCAAAGCATAGTGCTGGTGAAACCCCAGGTGCCCCCCAAAGTGACACCCATTCTTCTGCTGAAGGAGCCTGACACCAGAAGCTCCCTCCAGTGTGGAGTCACTCTAGTTCAGTGGTTTTCAACCAGTGTGTCATGACACCCTGGGGTGCTTTGAATGATAATGATTGATAATGTGTGGTTTAAGCACACTCTGGGGCCAAGTACTCTCTATGGAGGGGTGAGAGGTCTGCCTTAGTGAGCAAAGTATATGATACCTCAATCCTTTTGAATCATGGCTAATTGCTGCTCGTTCCTGCTTGTTCGACATTTTGTTTACACAGATAAAAATGAATATACCAGTCTAAGAAAGGCATATTTTACACCAGTCTAAGATCGGCTTATTTTATATTAGACTCATGCTAACTAAACTGATGCTATGAGCCACATAAATAAACTGTGGGCCAAGGACATGCTAGCACCCATTGTTACACATCGCCTTGTTATTTTATAAGAGGGCAATACAGTGGTAACTCTGGTTCTGAACTTGATTCGTTCCGGAGGTCTGTTCTTAAGCTGAAAATGTTCTTGCATGTCAAGATCCCGTAATCACCCCCTCCATGAAGAATTAAACACCAGGACACAGATATCAGGTTAATGTTACTGGTGAAATTTTGCCCAATGATCCTGGATATATACAGGGAAACCCAGACATATAGCAGCCCTAATAATGGGTACTATAACTGTTAAGAGATTTCAAATTGCCTACGTGCAGAACTTCAGCTGTCTATCTTCAAGCAATCACCAGTTGGCAGAAGGCCCAGATCTGCTCTCTCTCCAGACCCTTAGCAACGACCTGTGATTGGTCAATGAGTTCCTAAAGAGTGAGCTCTGTGTGAGAGCTTGTGTGTTAGTTTTAGGTTGGTGTAGAGAAAGTGGTCAGTGTAGAGAGAGAGACAGAGAGGAAAGATTTTATGTTTTGTTTCTTTTATTTTGTAAAGTCTGTACATAGTAGCTTTATGGATACTAGTTGTTTCAATAAATACTGTATATAGTTATCCAAGTGAGTTGCTGAGTTCCTGCGTTGTGCTGTCCAGTTAATTACACAACAGCCAGAAGCTTCCAGAAAAGTCTGCGGTTAACTCTGCTGTGTCCAGGAATACGTTATACTCCTGACACTAAATCTTAAGAATAACACATGTACACATACATTTATACGACAAACATATGCATTTAAACTATAAACACTCTAAAAAGAAATGTACTGTCATGGTGAACAGAGGAGGGCTTAGCACTCCCTTCCCTAAATGGACAATACACCCAGAGGTGCCAGATTCTCTGGACAATTGAGGGGGCACAACGCAGCACCCTGATATTGCAAGTGAGGTCCTCTGAATATTGAGGGGGCTCTGCCCTTTCAAAAAAAAATTGGGGATGGGGGAGAGAAAGTGTCTCTGTCTCCAGGAGCCAGGGTTTGAACACACGAGAAAGTAATTCATGTGGTGATGAAATGTTGCTAACAGCAGAATGGGGAGGGTGAGGGGAGCAGGAATCATATTTCTAGTGGGAGAGAGTTCTTTAGCAGAGCACCACAGCGAAGTTCTACAGATACAGCTGACAATGAGCTATGTGAGGTGGCTGCATATTGTGCCAATGGATTGAACCACTTTATACCCAATGCTGCGGAGCCACAAAACTTCACGAAAAAACAAACAAACAAACAAGCAAACAAACAAACGGCATTAATTCTCTGACCTGTGTATTTGAGTGTAGTTTAAAAATAGATGGACTGTTAAAGGAATCAGATCATTTATCACAACCCTAGCACATTAGGATGTTTCCCCAAGTCCTTGCAGTCAACATGCAAGCTGACTAACCAGCCAACTTCCCTTCTCTCCCCACTAATGGCATCAACTCCAGCTTTGATCCTGTGTGACTCCATCAACCAAGAAATGTGGAGGTGGACAAAAAACCCACTGAAAGGAACAAGAATTCCTTTCATTTATGATAGCATCATGTGGCCTCTGGGACATTCGGTACAGCATTCAGATGACTCATCTGCCCATTTGGATTTTTTGTGAGCAATCAATGCATTATGTCCCAAGCAGATCAAAGGAACCCCTATCCACCCCTCTACTGCTCTCTAGAACCACCCCGGCATATTTCCAGGGGATTCTTGTATCTTTCAAGCCCACCACTTCCAGGTGTCCTGAGAAGCCATGGAGGTTTTTTTTCTGACCTTATATAATTGCTGTGTTGAGCTTGGTTCATCACACCTTACCAGAGGCTGAGTTGCTGCTACTACTTACTGCCAGGAGGCCAGATCTGCCCTGCAACCCGGTGGTCTCTCAGCTGCCAGACTTCAGAACTTGCCTCCTCATACAAAAGGGGTATCAATGGGGCAGAGCTTCTTTCTTGATAATCGGGGCCTACGTGTGGCTCAGCTCTGCCTGCTTGGGTTCTGCATTTTGCTTTGCCTCAGGCCTGGAGGTAAGAAATCCCCAAACTCCTTTGTGAGCTCTGTCACATGTTAGCTGTGTGTGTCGGTGTAGATTCAGCTGGGACAATTTCTGAAAGGCAAGTGTAGTCCCTGCACTCAGAATGTTTGGGCAGCTGCTGAGGCTACATGGGAGTCCCGTTCTGCTGACAGCAATATACCCTCATTTTCTTTTTAAATCTCTTGTCCATCGTCAGGGAGAGGAGCACAACCCACCCCCATACTTTGGATATCCTCAGTGCCTCCTTGAGATAGTCTTTCTCTACAGCAGAGGTTTCCAACCTTTTTTGGTCCATGGCTCCCTTGAGCAACTACATTCTTTCTGTGGTGCCCCTGTGAGGAAATGGGCTCCAACCCCCAGGAGCCTAGTTATATCACCCCTTGGCTGCAGAGCCCACAGCCCATCACCCGTTTTTGAACACCCTCCTTTGTGGGAGTGTTCCTTCAACTTCTCTCCCCTCTCCTCTCCTTGTAAGTCCTACAGGCTGCCACCCCCTCCATCACTGGGCCACCCCTATCCCAAAAAGAGGTGCTGGCTGGCTGGGGTCCTTCACCCACTTGCCTGCTTACTCTGAGGCCACCTCAGCACCTGGCAAGCAGCACCACCTGGTCAGCCCCAGAAGCACCATATACACCTTTGGAGCTTGTAGCCAGGGCTGCTGCAACAAACAGCCTTTGGGAAGCAGAGGTGCAAGAGGGCATCAGAAGAGGGAGGGAAGGAAAGAGGGATGGAGCCTAGTGTTGCCCACAGCACCGCTGACCATCATTCAAGGCACCCCAGGGTGTCATGGCACACTGGTTGAAAACCACTGAACTAGAGTGACTCCACACTGGAGGGAGCTTCTGGTGTCAGGCTCCTTCAGCAGAAGAATGGGTGCCACTTTGGGGGGCACCTGGGGTTTCACCAGCACTATGCTTTGCAGTGCAGCAGCTGCTCATTAGGAAAGAGAACCGTTAGAAAGGGGAGAAGTGGTAGGATTAGCATGGCTTGTGTGCAAGACCCAAGATTTGCAACCCTTGGCCCATCCTTTAAAAAAGCCCCTGATTTAATGAGTTTTAAAGGAAGAACAGTGCTTTCTGGGAAAAAAACAAACAAACAAACAATCAATCAAACAAACCTGTCTGTCCTTTACAGTTGATGCACTCACATGCAGACAATGCTATTCAAATGATGACGAGCACCGATGCAAAGTGAGTCAGGGGACGTGTATCGGAGACATCTGTATATTGGATGAAGCATTTTCAGGTAATGAGTCTGTCCCATTTACAGTCCTCCTTTGCGTATGCTGGACTAGAATGACTGGATGTAGAGGAGGGCCACGGCCGCCTGAGTTTTCAGTGGTTGCAAGCACTCAATAGGAGCCACGTTGGATCAGACCAAAGATCCATCAAAGATGTGGAGTAAAGTTTGTCCTTTTAAATGAAGTCTCTTTTGCTATGTACAAATTCAGTAACTTTCTCTTCATACTTGTTATTAACACAAATAATCTCTTTCTCTCTCCAGAAGAAAAGGGTGACTTGATAAAATATGCCAGAACATGCGTATCTGCTTTCTATAAAGACTTTTGTGGAAAAGAAGTTTTGGTAGCCCAAAGTAAATATAAAGCAACATGCTGTTATACTGACATGTGTAACGATGAATAAAATCGGACTCTTATTGAAATAAAAATTGTCCAGTCTAAAAATATGGCTCAAAAGTTTTGCTGACAGAACTTCTTCCGAAACAGACACTCAGAACAATAATGTTACATCCAGAGAGTTGCATAAAATATCATGTGTTTATCCAAGCACAGGTACAGCATCTTAGACATATGACATCAATTCATACTGAACTGAAAACAAAGCCCTGTGTCTCCTGTAGCCTCCATTACAGCCTGAGGCCATGTTCCTGGAGTGAATCATTTTCACACCTGTCTCTTTGGTGGCCTGAGAGAGGGAACAAAAGACCAACTCAAACATAATGGAGATTTGCAATGGAATACCTTTCTCATGTGAGAAACACCAGCATGAGAACTAGCAGAGAGCATTCTATGTTAATTGTCCACTGTTAGGCACTCGGAGAAGACTGGGTTTTTTGTGGAGATTCAGCATGTGTTTGTGTAAAAAAAATGAGTGTATGCCTAATAAGCTCATTCACCAAAGACATGAAGAAAGATTGGTTTATTACATGAAATGAAAAGAGACAGCAACGTTATCAATACAGCATATGCACTCTTTTGAGTAAATACTCACCTTAATTATAGAGAGAAAGGAGAGTCCTAACTACTCAAGCCTGAAAGGTTGAGCGTGACAATGTGCCACAGAGCCACACTGAAAGTAGAATAAAATAAGGGAGTGAGGTGCCATATCTAATCAAGAAGGACGCAGAACGCAATGCCAGGGATCAGAGATTGGTGCCTAATGTGAGAGTTAAACTCTCACATCCCAAGTCCTGTATCAGCAAGGCAACAGTGCCTCTTACCCATTCCTTGGTATGAGGTTCATATATGAGCATAGAGTATGAGCATAGGGTGGATCCTTGAAAACAGAGCAGGGAAGGGATCTCATTGGCAGAGGCGTAGCAAGCCCAGAGGGTACCAGGGGCCCAGGGCCGACAATTTTTCTGTCACCCCCCCCCGGACCGGGGGCAGTGCCTCTACAGCACCCGGTACGGAGTGTGCATGTGTGGAATTCTGCCCATGCGCGCTCTGTACGGTGCAGCTCCGCCCAGCCGAGCACTGAAAAAAAGCCCTTAAAAAGAAAAAAAAAAAAAATGAAAGGAAAGCAGCCACCGGCCGAGCGAACAAGCAAGCGGCTGCTTTCCTTTCCCTTTTCTTTTTATTAAGGGCTTTTTTCAGCACTGGCCCAGGCAGAGCTGCAGAGGCGAGGGGCAGGCCAGCGAGGAGGGGTGTCACGCCAGGCCAGAGACAAGCATGACGCCCCTCCTCACTGGCCCACCCCTCACCTCTGCGCCGCGGTAGCTGAACACTGAAAAAAGCCCTTTAAAAAAAGGAAAGGAAAGGAAAGGAGCCGCCGGCTGAGCAAGCAAGCGGCTGCTTTCCTTTCTTTTTCCTTTTTCTTTTTAAAGGGCGTTGCGTGACACCTGTCCTCGCTGGTCCGCCCCTCGGCTCCGTGCCATAGCAGCCGAGCGCTAAAAAGGCCCTTTAAAATGAAAAAAACACAAAAGGAGAACAGCCGCTTGATTGCTTGGACGGCGGCTGCTTTCCTTTCCTTTCCTTTTTTTTTTTTTTTAAAAAAGGGGGTTTTTTAGCGCTCGGCTGTTGCGGCATGGAGCCGAGGGGTGGGCCAGCGAGGAGGGCCGTGGCATGACACCCTTCCTCGCTGGTCCGCCCCTCGGCTCCGCACCGTGGTAACCAAGCGCTAAAAAAGCCCTTTAAAAAAAAGGGAAAGCAGTCGCCGGCGGCCAGCTGGCCAAGCAAGCAAACCAGCCTGCGCTGTGCGCCGAGCAATGTTTAGGCTCAGCTTTGCTTTGCGTTGATCGCGAGGGCGGGGCCCCGCCATGAGTTTCTCCCCCCAGGGCTGTACCCGGGACAGCCCGCCCCCACCCCCTTGCTCCGCCCCTGCTCATTGGGGCTTGTGAGCTACCTAACTATTGATAATGTGTGGTTTAAGCACACTCTGGGGCCAAGTACTCTCTATGGAGGGGTAAAAGGTCTCCCTGAATGAGTAAAGTATATGATACCTCAATCCTTTTGAATCATTGCTAATTGCTGCTCGTTCCTGCTTCTTCGACATTCTGCTTACACAGAAAAAAATGAATATCATTGTATGTGACAAGTCTGTTTCCTACTTACAGGAGAGTGATAATTAGATTTTGCTGGCTCGCACCAGATTAGTATGCTGATCCTTTCAGCAAGCACTAAGGGTGAGGATGCTTGCTTGTATCTACAAGGTCACTCCTCAGGCAGGAGTTTACACCAGTCTTAGAAAGGTATATTTTATATTAGACTCATGCTAACTAAACTGATGCTATGAACCACATAAATAAACTGTGGGCCAAGGACATGCTAGCACCCATTGTTACACATCGCCTTGTTATTTTATAAGAGGGCAATACAGTGGTACCTCTGGTTCTGAACTTGATTCGTTCCGGAGGTCTTTTCTTAAGCTGAAAATGTTCTTGCATGTCAAGATCCCGTAATCACCCCCTCCATGAAGAATTAAACACCAGGACACAGATATCAGGTTAATGTTACTGGTGAAATTTTGCCCAATGATCCTGGATATATCCAGGGAAACCCAGACGTATAGCAGCCCTAATATATGTGTACTACAACACATGCACACATACATTTATACCACAAACATATGCATTTTTTAATTATTATTAAAAATTTATAGAAATTTTTACAAATTAAAGCACATACCATTACAAGGTTAAATTTTTCATTCTCCCCTCTCTCCCACCGAGGGAGGCAAACAATCAAACCCCCCTCTCACAGGAGCACATAAAATATTATTTCTCATTTAACCCATCATATTACAAAAATCATTGCTTGGGCCTGACCATTTTCCTGGGCCAGGCATTCTATCTTTTATCAAATCATTTTAAATTGACTTCCCCCGATCCCGCCCTGTTGAATTCAAAATAAACCATAATTTCCAGTTTTCCAATCATCATCTAATCTATTTTAAAACTACTGCATTTCATTTTTCCTTAACACTTTACAATTATTTAAACAACAATTTAATTACTTATGCATACTTTTCTACCTCAGCCTCAACATAGTTCTGGACTTTCTAAGCTCTTAATCCAATTTTAAAAGATCAAATTGTTTTTTTATAATTCTAAGTAATCCCTTTTTCTACCCCCTTCCCTCCCTCCGGTCTCAAAAAAATTGGGCTAATAACTTTTAACATTTTCGGTTGCAGCAATATCCAAATCCCTCTGTCAGAACCATATAAAGGAGAAGTCCAACAATAATTGTCCAATCTTGTTTAACCTACTCCAACCCTTTCAAAGTCCCAAACCCAAAAGTCAAAACATGCTAACTTCTGTTCCTGTCCAGTCTTTTGCAACATAGTGGCATTCTCTTGGCAGAGTGCAACTCTAATTGAATACACTTCTTTATCATTTTCCTGGACGATGGCTTCCTCATTTTTATTTTCATTTTGATTGCAGACTCCGGCTAGTTTTCCTTCTTATGTTTTCTCTTCTTCCCTTTGGTCTTGTGTTGTATCATCCAAACTAACGCTTTTAGTCTCTGATCCAGATTCCTGTGAAGTCCCATTCATTCTTTCCGCCACCTGTCCAATGCAATCCATTTTCCCAGCTAACTGATGCAAAAGTTCCAAAGTCTTTATCTGAAATTCCGCCGATCATTCTCCCTTAGTCATTTTCAAGGTCAAAAAACAACTTTCCAGTCAAAACAATTTAATGCTCTACTGTTCACGGCACCATTTTTTCTTTGTTGTTGCCCTGCCTTTCGAGACCTCCAGAAAGAAGGGGTATACGTTTTCTAAGATCAATTCCAATGTAAATAAATCTCAAATCCATCCCCCCCTTCTTGGGGAAACAGTCTCAGAAGTCTTCTTTGTTTCTAAACTTTTGACAGCAGCCTCGGATACTTTGTAGCACTGTCTCTTATTTTTCCAACTGTCAGGGACCAACCTCCATTTTTGGAGTCCCCTCCAAGCCTAATTTTAAAATCTTTTTCCTTCTTTAAATTGGTACTTACAGAGTCCAAATAGGTTCCAAATCTTGGAGAAATTGAACGCTCTTTCTGCCAGCAGCCGCTACTTCTCGCTGAAGGGGTAGTGTTATATCCACAATACCCTAGCCTGCAACCCCGTTCGCTCCGTCAGCCCTCACTAGGGCTTACCGGAAAGTAGGGGAGGCTCGTGGGGTACCCGTTGGATCCACGCCTCCAGGACACCCTTCCTGAAGTTTTTTCTGGGGGGTCGCAGCGCAGTTGAGACTCCCCTGTTAGCAAACGTCCTGCGGGGGCAAGTTGTGAGACTGACCCCCAGGTAGGGACGAAGCCTGCGTGCCCTCCTGGCTACTCGAGTCCAGGGGCACATTGATATGCGATTGTTCCCCAGCGTGAAGAACAACACACACAAGCCATTAAGGCTAAAACTACTTTATTATAGATAAAATGCAGAGTATGCCTATGCTTTCCAGCTCAGTAAGACAGACGTGAGCATTAGCATGTCCGGCATCTCACAAGCCAGAAACGAAAGTAAAAGGTACAAAACAACACATGTGTGGGAAAGCTGTTAGGATTAGTGGTTTTCTCACAGGAGAAAAACAGACACATAGTCACGTGAGCCTCGCTGCTGCAGCTTTTGCAGCTCGGCGTGTAATAATATCCTGAAATCCCCCCTCCCCCCGCGATAGAGAAACCTTGGAGCGGAGGTTTCTCCCGACTGTGCAACTCGGCACCCAACCAGAATTCCATATGCATTTAAACTATAAACACTCTAAAAAGAAATGTACTGTCATGGTGAACAGAGGAGGGCTTAGCACTCCCTTCCCTAAATGTACAGTACACCCAGAGGAGCCAGATTCTCTGGACAATTGAGGGGCCCCAACGCAGCACCCTGGTATCACAAGTGAGGTCCTCTGAATATTGAGGGGGCTCTGCCCTTTCAAAGAAGAAGAAGAAGAAGAAGAAGAGAAGAAGAAGAAGAAAGAAGAAGAAGAAGAAGTTGGGTGGGTGAGAAAGCGCCTCGGCCTCCAGTAGCCAGGGTTTTGAACACATCAGAAAGTTATTCATGTGGTGATGAAATGTTGGCAACAGAGGAATGGGGAGGGATAGGGGAGCAGGAATCATATTTCTAGTGGGCAAGAGTTCTTTAGCAGAGCACCACAGCGAAGTTCTACAGCCACAGCTGACAATGAGCTATGCGAGGTGGCTCCAAATGTGCCAATGGATTGAACCACTTTATACCCAATGCTGCGGAGCCACAAAACTTCACGAAAAAACAAACAAAACAAACAAACAAACAAACAAACAAACGGCATTAACTCTGTGACCTGTGTATTTGAGTGTAGACGGACTGTTAAAGGAATCAGATCATTTATCACAACCCTAGCATATTAGGATGTTTCCCCAAGTCCTTGCAAGCTGACTAACCAGCCAAGTTTCCTTCTCTCCACACTAATGGCATCAACTCCAGCTTTGATCCTGTATTAATCCATCAACGAAGATGAAAGATACTCGGAGTCCAGTGTGACTTTCATGCTCTTTATTCAGCTCATAGTAGTGAGGAATGTAGTTCCCCCAAAACGTTTGCTTTATATACACTATTTACACAATGGGCCCCACGTGATTGGCTAATTCCGGGATACTCCTGTATGCCAATCAGAGTGCGGATTCAATTCCACCTGGAGCTGGATTGGGTGGCTCCTGCAGACCAATCAGACTGCTGCAATCTCAATCCTATTGTTCTGGGACCAATCAGACTGCTGCAATCTCAATCCTATTGTTCTGGGACCAGTCAGACTGCTGCAATCTCAATCCTATTGTTCTAGGACCAATCAGACTGCTGCAGTTTGGATCCTATTCAACTCAGTACATAACAGAAGAAATATGGAGGTGGACAAAAAACCCACTGAAAGAAAAAAGAATTCCTTTCATGTATGATAGCATAACATGACCACTGAGGTCTGGGACATTTGGTATAGCATTCAGATGACTCATCAGCCCATTTGGATTTTTGTGAGCATTCAATGCATTATGTCCCAAGCAGATCAAAGGAACCCCTACCCACCCCAGAGGATTCTTGTATCTTTCTTTTTTTTTTAATAAGATTTTATTATTTTCTATTAAGGCAAAGAAAAAACATAACATAAACAACAACATTAACAATACAGAAATACAATGCATAAGCACAACACAAAAACACAATCCAACAATCACAATAAAAAGAAACATATACAAACCTATAAACTAACACTTATCCTCTTACTTCTCTTATTACTATCTTCTCTATTTTAGGGGACTTCCCCCATTCCCTCCACTGTCTTCAAAATCATTTATATTTTCTAGGTAGCTTTGTATCTTATTCTATTCACATTTACTCAATTTTAATACGCTTTACTTTACTTAATCATATCTTAACTAAAACTCTAAATCTTAACACATTTTCTGACAATTAGATCTTTCACACCAAAATATCTTAATAACAATTTTATCTAACATATACCTGCTAAAGCCGCTATTCTATTTAATTCTGCTCAAATATTCAATTTTACTGATTTAACTAAGTAGTCTTTAAATTTCTTCCAATCTCGTGACACCTTCTCCTCCCTCTGGTCCCGGATTCTGGCGGTCAGTTCTGCGAGTTCCATATATTCCATCATCTTCATCTGCCATTCTTCCACCGTTGGTATCTCTTCGCCTTTCCATGTTCTTGCCAATAAAATTCTAGCTGCTGTTGTGGCATACATAAAGAACACTCTATCCTGACTGGGTATCTCCTCATTAGTTATGCTCAGAAGGAATGCCTCTGGTTTCTTACAAAAGGTAACCTTCATTACCTTCTTGAGTTCATTATAAATCTTATCCCAGAAAGCACTCACCGCTGGGCACAACCACCACATATGGAAAAAGGTACCTTTCGCGTGTTTACATTTCCAACATACATCTGACATTTTGGTATTCATCCTAGCTATTTTAACTGGTGTCAAATACCATCTGTAAACCATTTTCATTATATTTTCTCTTAAACCATGACAAGCCGTAAATTTGATACCTTTTTGCCACAATCCCTCCCAGTCATCCATCATAATGTTATGTCCTACATCTTTCGCCCAACTTATCATTGACGATTTTACCAGTTCATCTTTCGTATGCCATTCTAGCAATAGATTATACATTTTGGAAAGGTTTTTAAAGTTCGATTCTATCAATTCTGTTTCCAGTTTTGATTTTTCTACTTGAAAACCAACTTTTTTGTCCATTTTGAATGTTTCATGTACCTGATGATAATGCAGCCAGTCGGGGACCTGACTTTTCACTTGGTCGTAGCTTTTTAGCTTAAAAGAGTCCCCTTCCTGCTGCAATATGTCCATATATCTTAACCAATTTGCAGACATATTCGGTCTCTTATAGGCTTTGGCCTCCACTGGAGAGATCCATCTAGGGGTCTTTCTCTCTAACAAGTCTTTGTATCTATTCCAGACCTGATACAAGGATTTTCTAACTATATGAGACTTAAAAGTTCTGTGTATCTTAACCTTGTCATACCAAAGGTATGCATGCCAACCAAACATATTATCATGTCCTTCCAAGTCCAATACATCAACATTCTCTAGTTTAAACCAGTCCTTTAGCCAGCAAAAGGCCGCTGCTTCAAAGTAAAGTCTTAAGTCCGGCAGGGCAAAGCCTCCTCTCTCTTTAGAGTCTGTTAAAATCTTAAACTTGATTCTTGGCTTCTTGCCCTGCCATATAAACCTTGATAAGTCCTTTTGCCATTTCTTAAAACAATCCAGTTTGTCCAAAATTGGTATGGCTTGGAATAGAAACAGCATCCTTGGTAGGACATTCATTTTTATCACGGCAATTCTTCCCATTAACGACAATTTCAATCTTGTCCATATCTCCATGTCTTTCTTTATTTCCATCCACAGTTTTTCATAATTGTCCTTATACAGGTTCAGATTCTTGGTTGTGAGATTGATACCTAGATATTTTACTGTTTTAACAAAATTGAGGCCAGTGCCTTCCTGTATTCTTTGAATTTGTTCTGCACTCATATTTTTTCCTAAAACTTTGGTTTTCTGCTTATTTAATTTGAAACCAGCTACAAGTCCAAATTGTTCGATTATTTCCAAGGCTCTGGGGACACTGCTTTCCGGTTCCTGCAGGGATAGCATCAAATCGTCTGCGAAGGCGCGTAGTTTGTATTCCTTCTCTCCCACACGGATTCCTTTTATCTGTTTGTCCTTTCGTATCATGTTTAGGAGGACTTCCAGGACCGTAATAAAGAGCAACGGGGAGATAGGGCATCCTTGTCTAGTTCCCTTTTCAACTTCGAACTCCTCCGATATCACACTGTTTACTATTACTTTAGCTTTTTGTTCTGTATAGATGGCCTTAATGCCATTCAAAATTTTTTCACCAACTCCCATCCTTTCCAAATTCTTTTTCATAAATGTCCAAGAAACTTTATCAAATGCTTTCTCTGCATCAACAAACAATAGTGCCGCATCTGTATTTATGTTTCTCTCCAGTTTTTCTAAAATATCCACAATAATTCTCGTATTATTGCTAATTTGTCTGCCTGGTAAGAAACCTGCTTGGTCTCTATGTATATAGTCTTTCAACACTCTTTTCAGCCTTGTAGCCAATACATTTGCAAAAATTTTATAGTCCACATTCAAGAGGGATATTGGACGATAATTTTTCATTTGAGTCTTGTCGGTATCAGGTTTTGGAATCAGTGTGATAAAGGCTTCCTTCCATGTCTCTGGTGCCCTATCTCCTTCTAGTATCTTGTTGCAAATTTCTCTTAATGGCTGCGATAGCCAGTCTTTCAATGTCTTGTAATATTTTGCTGTTAATCCGTCCGGTCCTGGGGCCTTCCCTAATTGCATGTTGTTTATTGCATCTTCTATCTCCTGTGTCGATATTGGGTGGTTGAGAGTAACTAATTTTTCCTCTGGGACTTTTTGCAATCCGTTCTTTTCCAGAAATCGGTCTATTTCTGCTTCATCTATCTTCTCCTCCTTGTACAGTTGCTTGTAGAATCTTTGAAAACACCATCTGATTTCCTCCGGTTTCTCCACATTTTTTCCATTTACTACCAAAGTATTGATGACATTTGCCTTTTGTCTTTTCTTCAATTGCCAAGCTAGTAGTTTTCCGCACTTATTGGCCGATTCAAATGTTCTTTGCTTCATCATTTTCACTTTCCATTCAATGTCCTGATTCATGATATTAGCATATTGGGATTGCAAGTATTTGATTTCTTTTTGAATTTTGACGCATCTGGGATGTCCTCTTAATTCTTTTTCCTTCTCTTTAATTGATTTCAATATTCTCTCCATTTCTGCATTTTGTTGTCTCTTCTTTTTTGCTTTTTCACTAATGAGAAATCCTCTCATTACAGCTTTACTTGCATCCCAAGCAATTCTTTTCTCCACTTCGGAACTCCAATTTATCTGAAAGTATTCTTTCATCTTTTTCACCGCTCTTTCTACTAGCTTGGTGTCTCTCATCAAAGCGTCATCCATTCTCCATCTAAAAGAATCCTTGGAAATCAGTTTTAGATTTAACTGTACCGGGTTGTGGTCTGAAAGAGTTTTGGAGCCGATTTCTGCCTTTTGTATTTTTGGAGCCAATTCGTTCGAAATCCAAATATAATCTATCCTCGACCATGACTGCTGAGGTTCACTAAAGTATGTTGCCTCTGTATCTGTAGGGTTTTTTAATCTCCAAGAGTCCACCAAATTCAAATTATCCACCATTTCGAAAAAAGTCTTTGGGAGTTTCCCATCATTCGTTAATTTGGTTCTTTGAGATCTATCCATTAATGTGGAAACTGCACCATTAAAATCTCCAAGGCAAACTAATTTGTAATCCAAATAGTCCAACAGCAGATCATGTATTTTCTTATAAAAAATTGACTTTCCATCGTTTGGTGCGTAAAGTCCCAGAATCAAAAGTTTTTCGCCTTGTATGTTTATTTCAATTGCGATGTATCTCCCTTCTTCATCTTTAAAAAGCTGTCTTGGGCTATATTTCTCCTTTGCATATATCACTACTCCTCTCTTCTTGACCTTGTCCGATGATATAAACTCTTGGCCTAATTTTTTGTTCTGTAGTAATCTTCTATGACGTCGGGCTATGTGGGTTTCCTGTAGACATATTATATCCAAATTCTTCTTTTCTATGCTGTAAAACACTCTGCGTCTCTTTGGTCTCTGATTCAATCCCCGGACATTCCATGTCATTAACTTGAGCGCCATTTTCCTTTCTTTAGTCTTCTCCTCCAGTTGCTTCTCCTTTCTTATCTTTCTCTGAATCCTGGCTTGGACTTGGTAGACTTGGTGGTCCCGGCGGTAGTGGAAATACCTCTGGGAACCTGTAAAGTTGTGCTGGGTCGAGTGGTGTGCCTTTAAATTGTTCCAGGTGCTTATCCAAAAACTTTTGCTTCTCCGCCAGGGACCTTATTCTTATCTTTTTTCCTTCAAATGTAAATGCCAGGCCTTCTGGAAATTCCCAACTGAAGGGAATTTTCCTTTTTCTAAGCTCAGTTGCCAAATCGTTGTAAGGAACTCTTTTGTCAAGGAAAAATCTGGGGATATCCTTATAAAAAATTACTTTGTTCTGCTCTACCACCAGGTTGTTTCTATAATGCAAGTCCAGAAAGAAGTCCCTATCGTGTCGGTCGTGACACACAATCAAACAGTCACTAACTGTTTTGTTACTTTTCTTTCCTCTGGAACCTCTTGGGCCAAATCTGAAGGCCTTCACTATGCGCGCTGAGACGTTAACTTCTTCTACCTCCCAAAATCCTGAGAATAGGTTCACAATATAGGCTTTTAGGTCTTCCCCTTCCAATTCTGGAAGACCCCTCAAGCGGATGTTGCCCTCTCTCTGATGTAGCTGCAGAAACGCAAGAGACTCTTCAACAGTTCTCTGTCGTGTTCCAATATTCTCTATCTGTTCCAAGTCCAAATTATCCAATTTTTCTTCCACCTTTTTTATTTTTTCCTTGACCACTTTAAATTCCTCTGAGTCCTTTTTCAAGGTGGTCACCTCCTGCCCAATCCTGTTAATTTCTTCTCTATTTTTCTTTACGTTCTCCTCAATTTGCCCAATTGATTTTTCCAGGGTCTGCGTAGAATTTTTAATATCAGCTTTTATATCAGCTTGCAATTTTTCTATTGCTGAATTCACTGCTGTATTTCCTGATGAAACTTGGTCTTGTGTCTGCTTCAACCCGTCAGTAACACTTTTCAGTCCTGCAGCAATTTCTGCCACACTAGCAAACAATTTCTCCATTTGTTCCTGCAGAGTTAGGGAAACAGATCCTCTTTTTTGTGCAGAGCTAGCACCAGTTGTTTTTGATCTAGTGTCCATGTCCTGTGAGCTCTGCAATTGTAATCTCAAGGTCACTCCAGTTGCTATGGTAACAATCTCAGACATTCACAGCAGAAGGCCAACAGTCCCAAAAGTAAACACCAGGTGGCCAGCAGCTCAGTTCTGAGAACAAAGAGACTGCTGAGCCAGGAGCCCACACCAGTCCCAAAAATCCAGCTTTTAGGCAAAGAGTTAAAGTTTTTCAAAATATAAATTCCTTAAAGCCAAGAAGGGCTTATTTTCATATAGCCCAAGTCAGTAACAGTTTCTAACTTGCAGTGTTACCGCCAAAGTCCATAAAGTAGCTTGTATCTGGTTACAAAGAAGTCAAAATGTCTCCACTGGTAAACAGTCACTGAGACACCAACAAAGAAAAAATGGCAACAGTGTATCACAGCCCGCTACTGACCCGGAATCCTAATCCAGAGGGTGAGGGGCATCTTCTTTTGCCATATCAACTGTTTTTAAGTCCTTAAACATCCTTTAAACAACTTTTAATCCACTTTTAAAAAGTTTGGCAGAGTTCGCAAAACTTTCCCGTTAGTCGCGGCTTTGATCTTATGACGCTACCAAGCTCGCGCAAACAGTTCAAAGGGAACAGGCTTCCTTTTGCAATTCCCTCTGCAAGCGATGCTCTTTAAACTTGTAAAATAATCCAATTCTTTAACTTACAGGGTTTCTTTGGAGATTTCTATGTAGGAAGTGCCGGGTGCTCAGGTCTGGCGGGATCGCTGCTTTGATCCTCCGCAGGCAGTCGCTTCTTCAGTCCCGTGCTGGGGCTCCGCTCGCCCGATTCTCCCCCTTACGAGGGTAAATCGGGAGCGGAGACAGCACGTCTGGGACCCACGAAGCCGTCGGTCCACGGGACGCTCTTCCCGTGGCTTTAAGGGACCCGTGGCGCAGGCACGGAGATCCCTATCGCCTAGCGGAGGACGGAGCCGTCGGACTCCCGTCCGCCATTGACTCGGCACCTAACCGGAGGTCTGGGACATTTGGTATAGCATTCAGATGACTCATCAGCCCATTTGGATTTTTGTGAGCATTCAATGCATTATGTCCCAAGCAGATCAAAGGAACCCCTACCCACCCCAGAGGATTCTTGTATCTTTCAAGCCCACCACTTCCAGGTGTCCTGAGAAGCCATGGAGGTTTCTTCTGACCATATATAATTGTTGTGTTGAGCTTGGTTCATCACACTTTACCAGAGGCTGAGTTGCTGCTACTACTTACTGCCAGGAGGCCAGATCTGCCCTGCAACCCGGTGGTCTCTCAGCTGCCAGACTTCAGAACTTGCCTCCTCATACAAAAGGTGTATCAATGGGGCAGAGCTTCTTTCTTGATAATCGGGGCCTACGTGTGGCTCAGGTCTGCCTGCTTGTGTTCTGTATTTTGCTTTGCCTCAGGCCTGGAGGTAAGAAATCCCCAAACTCCTTTGTGAGCTCTGTCGCATGTTAGCTGTGTGTGTCGGGACAATTTCTGAAAGGCAAGCGTAGTCCCTGCACTCAGAATGTTTGGGCAGCTACTGAGGCTACACGAGAGTCCCGTTCTGCTGACAGCAATATGCCCTCATTTTCTTTTTAAATCTCTTGTCCATCGTCAGGGAGAGGAGCACAACCCGCCACCATACTTTGGATCTCCTCAGTGCCTCCTTGAGATAGTATTTCTCTAGAGCAGAGGTTTCCAACATTTTGGGTCCACGGCTCCCTTAACCAACTGCATTCTTTCTGTGGCTCCCCTGTGAGGAAATGGGCTCCAACCCTCAGGAGGCTAATTATATCACCCCTTGGCTGCAGAGCCCACAGCCCATCACCCGTTTTTGAACACCCTCCTTTGTGGGAGTGTTCCTTCAACTTCTTCTCCACTCTCCTCTCCGTGTAAGTCCTACAGGCTGCCACCCCCTCCATCACTGGGCCACCCCTATCCCAAAGAGAGGTGCTGGCTGGCTGGGGTCCTTCACCCACTTGCCTGCTTACTCTGAGGCCACCTCAGCACCTGGCAACCAGCATCCCCTGGTCAGCCCCAGAGGCACCATATACACCTTTGGAGCTTGTAGCCAGGGCTGCTGCAACAAACAGCCTTTGGGAAGCAGATGTGCAAGAGGGCATGAGAAGAGGGAGGGAAGGAAAGAGGGATGGAGGCTAGTGTTGCCCACAGCACCCCTGACCATCATTCAAGGCACCCCAGGGTGTCATGGCACACTGGTTGAAAACCACTGAACTAGAGTGACTCCACACTGGAGGGAGCTTCTGGTGTCAGGCTCCTTCAGCAGAAGAATGGGTGTCACTTTGGGGGGCACCTGGGGTTTCACCAGCACTATGCTTTGCAGTGCAGCAGCTGCTCATTAGGAAAGAGAACCGTTAGAAAGGGGAGAAGTGGTAGGATTAGCATGGCTTGTGTGCAAGACCCAAGATTTGCAACCCTTGGCCCATCCTTTAACAAAACCTCTGATTTAATTAGTTTTAAAGGAAGAACAGTGCTTGCTGGGAGAAACAAACAAACAAACAAACAAACCTGTCTGTCTTTTACAGTTGATGCGCTCACATGCAGAAAATGCTATTCAAATGATGACGACCACCGATGCAAAGTGACTCAGGAGACGTGTATCGGAGACATCTGTGTATTGCTCGAAATATTCTCAGGTAATGAGTCTGTCCCATTTACAGTCCTCCTTTGCGTATGCGGGACTAGAATGACTGGATGTAGAGGAGGGCCACGGCTGCCTGAGTTTTCAGTGGTTGTAAGCGCTCAATAGGAGCCACATTGGATACGACCAAAGATCCATCAAGGATGTGGAGTAAACTTTGTCCTTTTAAGTGTAGTTTATTTTGCTATGGACAAATTCAGTAACTTTCTCTTCATACTTGTTATTAACACAAATAACCTCTTTCTCTCTCCAGAAGAAAATGGTGACTTGTTGCAATATACCAGAGGATGCATGTTTGATTACGGGAAAGACTTTTGTGGAAAGACACTTACTGCAGCCCCCCAAAAATATAAAACAACATGCTGTCATACTGACATGTGTAACGATGAATAAAATCAGACTCTTATTGAAATAAAAATTGTCCAGTCTAAAAATATGGCTCAAAAGCTTTACTGACAGAACTTCTTCTAAAATAGACACTCAGAACAATAATGTTACATCCAGAGAGTTGCATAAAATATCATGTGTTTATCCAAGCACAGGTACAGCATCTTAGACATAGGACATTAATTCATACAGAACTGAAAACAAAGCCCTGCGTCTCCCGTAGCCTCCATTACACCTGAGGCTGTGTTCCTGGAGTGAATCATTTTCACACCTGTCTCTTTGGTGGACTGACAGAGGGAACAAAAGACCAACTCAAACATAATGGAGATTTGCAATGGAATACCTTTCTCATGTGAGAAACACCAGCATGAGAACTAGCAGAGAGCATTCTATGTTAATTGTCCACTGTTAGGCACTCGGAGAAGACTGGGTTCTTTTGTGGAGATTCAGCATGTGTTTCTGTAAAAAAAAAATGAGTGTACGCCTAATAAGCTCATTCACCAAAGACGTGAAGAAAGATTGGTTTATTACATGAAATGAAAAGAGACTGCAACGTTATCAATACAGCATATACACTCTTTTGAGTAAATACTCACCTTCATTATAGAGAGAAAAGAGTCCTAACTACTCAAGCCTGAAAAGGTTGAGCGTGACAATGTGCCACAGAGCCACACTGAAAGTAGAATAAAATAAGGGAGTGAGGTGCCATATCTAATCAAGAAGGACGCAGAACGCAATGCCAGGGATCAGAGATTGGTGCCTAATGTGAGAGTTAAACTCTCACATCCCAAGTCCTGTATCAGCAAGGCAACAGTGCCTCTTACCCATTCCTTGGTATGAGGTTCATATATGAGCATAGAGTATGAGCATAGGGTGGATCCTTGAAAACAGAGCAGGGAAGGGATCTCATTGGCAGAGGCGTAGCAAGCCCAGAGGGTACCAGGGGCCCAGGGCCGACAATTTTT
Source organism: Lacerta viridis (assembly GCA_900245905.1). Classification (NCBI taxonomy): domain Eukaryota; kingdom Metazoa; phylum Chordata; class Lepidosauria; order Squamata; family Lacertidae; genus Lacerta; species Lacerta viridis. Next base: position 88,874 of record OFHU01003713.1, read on the forward strand.
CTGTCACCTCCCCCCCCCCAGGGCCGGGGGCAGTGCCTCTACAGCACCTGGTACGGAGTGTGCATGTGTGGAATTCTGCCCATGCGCACTCTGTACGGTGCGGCTCCGCCCAGCCGAGCACTGAAAAAAGCCCTTTAAAAAAAGGAAAGGAAAGGGAAGCAGCTGCCGGCTGAGCAAGCAAGCAAGCGGCTGCTTTCCTTTCTTTTTCCTTTTTCTTTTTAAAGGGTGTTGCGTGACACCTGTCCTCGCTGGTCCACCCCTCGGCTCCGTGCCATAGCAGCCGAGCGCTAAAAAGGCCCTTTAAAATGAAAAAAACACAAAAGGAGAACAGCCGCTTGATTGCTTGGACGGCGGCTGCTTTCCTTTCCTTTCCTTTTTTTTTTTTTTTAAAGGGGCTTTTTTAGCGCTCGGCAGCCGCGGCATGGAGCCGAGGGGCGGCCCAGCGAGGAGGGCCGTGGCATGACACCCTTCCTCGCTGGTCCGCCCCTCGGCTCCGCGCCGTGGTAACCAAGCGCTAAAAAAGCCCTTTTAAAAAAAGGGAAAGCAGTCGCCGGCGGCCAGCTGGCGAACCAAGCAAGCCAGTCGCCGCTGCACACCGAGCAATGTTTAGGCTCAGCTTTGCTTTGCACCGATCGTGGAGGCGGGGCCCCGCCATGAGTTTCACCCCCCAGGGCAGTACCCGGGGCAGCCCACCCCCCGCCCCCTTGCTCCGCCCCTGCTCATTGGGGCTTGTGAGCTACCCAACTATTGATAAAGTGTGTTCTCTTTCCTGGTGAGCACGTGTTGCAGTGGGGGCCAGAAAGACACCCCTCTGTTGTTGGGCGGGTTAGGATAGATGGTCTCTTGTAATTGGGTCCAGGGTGTAGCTGGGGAGATTTGAATGTAGCAATTTATTGATTGACAGGCCAGGGTCTATATATTGTTTAGCACGCTGCTCATTCCCTCTCTTCGCTGCGTGCATCGGATCTCCCGCCCTCCCTTCCCTTTTACTAGGCCTCTGTGTATGACCTTGCTATGCCTGTCATGGGGTCGTCTGCTTTGGGGCAGGGGCCTGGTAGGAATTTTTCCATTTGGCTGATTGGATGGTGCCATCTGGGTTTTCGCCTACTGCGTAGCAATTAGTCACAACTTGTAAGGTTGGCGGTTAGGCATTGGTTCATTTTGGTTGGGGGAGGGGTCAGAATTGACGGCTGCCCCTCCAATGCTGCTGCTGCGCGGGGAATTCCGTTAAAGGAATCCAGGGGCTCGCTATGCTTTTGTCCGTATCCCCCAGCCGGGGGCCAGGGCCACGCAAGAGCCCCTGGGAACATTTGGGGAGAAGCGAGGACCAGACCCCCGGCTCCAATTCTCTCCCCAAATTGGGTTTTCCCCTTACTGACAAATGTCAGTTCTGTCCCGAGAGTGACAGATAGTCCGAACCAATGCCTAAGCAACCACTCACGCAATTTGTATTTTAATAAAGTTGTGGCCAAATTAATGCCAAAAACCTTAAACTTAAATTTATGTCTGAAGTGTGAATTATTTGAGGGGTGGTCTGGGGACCTCAACACGCAATGTGTGGTTTAAGCACACTCTGGGGCCAAGTACTCTCTATGGAGGGGTGAGAGGTCTGCCTGAGTGAGCAAAGTATATGATACCTCAATCCTTTTGAATCATTGCTAATTGCTGCTCGTTCCTGCTTGTTCGACATTCTGCTTACACAGATAAAAATGAATACACCAGTCTAAGAAAGGCATATTTTACACCAGTCTAAGAAAGGCATATTTTACACCAGTCTAAGAAAGGCATATTTTATATTAGACTCATGCTAACTAAACTGATGCTATGAACCACATAAATAAACTGTGGGCCAAGGACATGCTAGCACCCATTGTTACACATCGCCTTGTTATTTTATAAGAGGGCAATACAGTGGTACCTCTGGTTCTGAACTTGTTTCGTTCCGGAGGTCTGTTCTTAAGCTGAAACTGTTCTTGCATGTCAAGATCCCTTAATCTCCCCCTCCATGAAGAATTAAACACCAGGACACAGATATCAGGTTAATGTTACTGGGGAAATTTTGCCCAATGATTCTGGATATATCCAGGGAAACCCAGACGTATAGCAGCCCTAATATATGTATGCACACATACATTTATACGACAAACATATGCATTTAAACTATAAACAATCTAAAAAGAAATGTACTGTCATGGTGAACAGAGGAGGGCTTAGCACTCCCTTCCCCAAATGTACAAGCCAGATTCTCTAGACAATTGAGGGGCCCCAACGCAGCACCCTGATATCACAAGTGAGGTCCTCTGAATATTGAGGGAGCTCTGCCCTTTCAAAAAGAAAAAAAAAATGGGGATGGGGGAGAGAAATTGTCTCTGTCTCCAGGAGCCAGGGTTTGAACACACGAGAAAGTAATTCATGTGGTGATGAAATGTTGCTAACAGCAGAATGGGGAGGGTGAGGGGAGCAGGAATCATATTTCTAGTGGGAGAGAGTTCTTTAGCAGAGCACCACAGCGAAGTTCTACAGATACAGCTGACAATGAGCTATGCGAGGTGGCTGCAAATGTGCCAATGGATTGAACCACTTTATACCCAATGCTGCGGAGCCACAAAACTTCACGAAAAAACAAACAAACAAACAAACAAACAAACAAACGGCATTAACTCTGTGACCTGTGTATTTGAGTGTAGTTTAAAAATAGATGGACTGTTAAAGGAATCAGATCATTTATCACAACCCTAGCACATTAGGATGTTTCCCCAAGTCCTTGCAGTCAACATGCAAGCTGACTAACCAGCCAACTTCCCTTGTCTCCCCACTAATGGCATCAACTCCAGCTTTGATCCTGTATTACTCCATCAACGAAGAAATATGGAGGTGGACAAAAAACCCACTGAAAGGAACAAGAATTCCTTTCATTTATGATAGCATCATGTGGCCTCTGAGGTCTGGGACATTCAGGTACAGCATTCAGATGACTCATCTGCCCATTTGGATTTTTTGTGAGCAATCAATGCATTATGTCCCAAGCAGATCAAAGGAACCCCTACCCACCCCTCTACTGCTCTCTAGAACCACCCCAGCATATTTCCAGAGGATTCTTGTATCCTTCAAACCCACCACTTCCAGGTGTCCTGAGAAGCCATGGAGGTTTTTTTCTGACCTTATATAATTGCTGTGTTGAGCTTGGTTCATCACACCTTACCAGAGGCTGAGTTGCTGCTACTACTTACTGCCAGGAGGCCAGATCTGCCCTGCAACCCGGTGGTCTCTCAGCTGCCAGACTTCAGAACTTGCCTCCTCATACAAAAGGGGTATCAATGGGGCAGAGCTTCTTTCTTGATAATCGGGGCCTACGTGTGGCTCAGCTCTGCCTGCTTGTGTTCTGTATTTTGCTTTGCCTCAGGCCTGGAGGTAAGAAATCCCCAAACTCCTTTGTGAGCTCTGTCACATGTTAGCTGTGTGTGTCGGTGTAGATTCAGCTGGGACAATTTCTGAAAGGCAAGCGTAGTCCCTGCATTCTGAATGTTTGGGCAGCTGCTGAGGCTACACCAGAGTCCCGTTCTGCTGACAGCAATATGCCCTCATTTTCTTTTTAAATCTCTTGTCCATCGTCAGGGAGAAGAGCACAACCCGCCACCATACTTTGGGTATCCTCAGTGCCTCCTTGAGATAGTCTTTCTCTAGAGCAGAGGTTTCCAACATTTTGAGTCCATGGCTCCCTTGAGCAACTACATTCTTTCTGTGGTGCCCCTGTGAGGAAATGGGCTCCAACCCTCCAGGAGCCTAGTTATATCACCCCTTGGCTGCAGAGCCCACAGCCCTTCACCCGTTTTTGAACACCCTCCTTTGTGGGAGTGTTCCTTCAACTTCCTCTCCCCTCTCCTCTCCTTGTGAAGTCCTACAGGCTGCCACCCCCCCCATCACTGGGCCACCCCTATCCCAAAGAAGAGGTGCTGGCTGGCTGGGGTCCTTCACCCACTTGCCTGCTTACTCTGAGGCCACCTCAGCACCTGGTCAGCCCCAGAGGCACCATTTACCTGGGGAGCTTGTAGCCCGGGCTGCTGCAACAAACAGCCTTTGGGAAGCAGAGGTGCAAGAGGGCATCAGAAGAGGGAGGGAAGGAAAGAGGGATGGAGCCTAGTCTTGCCCACAGCACCGCTGACCATCATTCAAGGCACCCCAGGGTGTCATGGCACACTGGTTGAAAACCACTGAACTAGAGTGACTCCACACTGGAGGGAGCTTCTGGTGTCAGGCTCCTTCAGCAGAAGAATGGGTGCCACTTTGGGGGGCACCTGGGGTTTCACCAGCACTATGCTTTGCAGTGCAGCAGCTGCTCATTAGGAAAGAGAACCGTTAGAAAGGGGAGAAGTGGTAGGATTAGCATGGCTTGTGTGCAAGACCCAAGATTTGCAACCCTTGGCCCATCCTTTAACAAAACCTCTGATTTAATTAGTTTTAAAGGAAGAAAAATGCTTGCAGGGAGAGAGAAACGAACAAACAAACAAACAAACAAACAAACATGTCTTTCCTTTACAGTGGATGCTCTAAAATGCAGACAATGCTATTCAACTCATCCCGACAACCCATGCACAGTGAGTCAGGGGACATGTATCGGAGACATCTGTGTATTGGACGAAATATTCTCAGGTAATGAGTCTGTCCCATTTACAGTCCTCCTTTGCGTATGCTGGACTAGAATGACTGGATGTAGAGGAGGGCCACGGCCGCCTGAGTTTTCAGTGGTTGTGAGCGCTCAATAGGAGCCACATTGGATACGACCAAAGATCCATCAAGGATGTGGAGTAAACTTTGTCCTTTTAAGTGTAGTTTATTTTGCTATGGACAAATTCAGCAACTTTCTCTTCATACTTTTTATTAACACAAATAACCTCTTTCTCTCTCCAGAAGAAAATGGTGACTTGATGGAATATAGCAGAGGATGCTTGTATGCTTACGCGAAAAGCTTTTGTGGACTGACACATTCCGTACCCCCCCAAAAATATAAAACAACATGCTGTGAAACTGAAATGTGTAACGTTGAATAAAATCGGACTCTTATTGAAATAAAAATTATCCAGTCTAAAAATATGGCTCGAAAGCTTTCTGACAGAACTTCTTCCGAAACAGACACTCAGAAAAGTAATGTTACACCCAGAGAGTTGCATAAAATATCATGTGTTTATCCAAGCACAGGTACAGCATCTTAGACATAGGACATTAATTCATACAGAACTGAAAACAAAGCCCTGCGTCTCCCGTAGCCTCCATTACACCTGAGGCCATGTTCCTGGAGTGAATCATTTTCACACCTGTCTCTTTGGTGGCCTGAGAGAGGGAACAAAAGACCAACTCAAACATAATGGAGATTTGCAATGGAATACCTTTCTCATGTGAGAAACACCAGCATGAGAACTAGCAGAGAGCATTCTATGTTAATTGTCCACTGTTAGGCACTCGGAGAAGACTGGGTTCTTTTGTGGAGATTCAGCATGTGTTTGTGTAAAAAAAATGAGTGTATGCCTAATAAGCTCATTCACCAAAGACATGAAGAAAGATTGGTTTATTACATGAAATGAAAAGAGACAGCAACGTTATCAATACAGCATATGCACTCTTTTGAGTAAATACTCACCTTAATTATAGAGAGAAAGGAGAGTCCTAACTACTCAAGCCTGAAAGGTTGAGCGTGACAATGTGCCACAGAGCCACACTGAAAGTAGAATAAAATAAGGGAGTGAGGTGCCATATCTAATCAAGAAGGACGCAGAACGCAATGCCAGGGATCAGAGATTGGTGCCTAATGTGAGAGTTAAACTCTCACATGCCAAATCCTGTATCAGCAAGGCAACAGCGCCTCTTACCCATTCCTTGGTATGAGGTTCATATATGAGCATAGAGTATGAGCATAGGGTGGATCCTTGAAAACGGAGCAGGGAAGGGATCTCATTGGCAGAGGCATAGAAAGCCCAGAGGGTACCAGGGGCCCAGGGCCGACAATTTTTTTGTCAACCCCCCCCCCCCGGACCGGGGGCAGTGCCTCTACAGCACCCGGTACGGAGTGTGCATGTGTGGAATTCTGCCCATGCGCGCTCTGTACGGTGCAGCTCCGCCCAGCCGAGCGCTGAAATAAGCCCTTAAAAAGTAAAAAAAGGAAAGGAAAGCAGCCGCCGGCCGAGCGAACAAGCAAGCGGCTGCTTTCCTTTCCCTTTTCTTTTTATTAAGGGCTTTTTTCAGCACTGGCCCAGGCAGAGCTGCAGAGGCGAGGGGCAGGCCAGCGAGGAGGGGTGTCACGCCAGGCCAGAGACAAGCATGACGCCCCTCCTCACTGGCCCACCCCTCACCTCTGCGCCGGCTGGGGAAAGGAAAGGAAAGGAAAGCAGCCGCCGGCTGAGCAAGCAAGCGGCTGCTTTCCTTTCTTTTTCCCTTTTGAAATATACTCGGAGTCCAGTGTGACTTTCATGCTCTTTATTCAGCTCATAGTAGTGAGGAATGCAGTTCCCCCAAAACGTTTGCTTTATATACACTATTTACACAATGGGCCCCACGTGATTGGCTAATTCCGGGATACTCCTGTATGCCAATCAGAGTGCGGATTCACTTCCACCTGGAGCTGGATTGGGTGGCTCCTGCAGACCAATCAGACTGCTGCAATCTCAATCCTATTGTTCTGGGACCAATCAGACTGCTGCAATCTCAATCCTATTGTTCTGGGACCAGTCAGACTGCTGCAATCTCAATCCTATTGTTCTAGGACCAATCAGACTGCTGCATTTGGATCCTATTCAACTCAGTACACAACACCTTTTCTTTATAAAGGGCGTTGCGTGACACCTGTCCTCGCTGGTCCACCCCTCGGCCCCGTGCCATGGCAGCCGAGCACTAAAAAAGCCCTTTAAAAAGAAAAAAACACAAAAGGAAAGCAGCTGCTTGCTTGCTTGGATGGCGGCTGCTTTCCTTTCCTTTTTTTTTTAAAAAAGGGGCTTTTTTAGCGCTCGGCTGCCGCAGCATGGAGCCGAGGGGCGGGCCAGCGAGGAGGGCTGTGGCATGACACCCTTCCGCCCTGGTCCACCCCTCGGCTCCAGACCTCTGTATTTGAGTGTAGTTTAAAAATAGATGGACTGTTAAAGGAATCAGATCATCTATCACAACCCTAGCTTATTAGGATGTTTCCCCAAATCGCTGCAGTCAACATGCAAGCTGACTAAGCAGCCAAGTTTCCTTCTCTCCACACTAATGGCATCAACTCCAGCTTTGATCCTGTATTAATCCATCAACGAAGAAATATGGAGGTGGACAAAAAACCCACTGAAAGAAAAAAGAATTCCTTTCATGTATGATAGCATAACATGACCACTGAGGTCTGGGACATTTGGTATAGCATTCAGATGACTCATCAGCCCATTTGGATTTTTGTGAGCATTCAATGCATTATGTCCCAAGCAGATCAAAGGAACCCCTACCCACCCCAGAGGATTCTTGTATCTTTCAAGCCCACCACTTCCAGGTGTCCTGAGAAGCCATGGAGGTTTCTTCTGACCTTATGTACTTGCTGTGTTGAGCTTGGTTCATCACACCTTACCAGAGGCTGAGTTGCTGCCACTACTTACTGCCAGGAGGCCAGATCTGCCCTGCAACCCAGTGGTCTCTCAGCTGCCAGATTTCAGAACTTGCCTCCTCATAGAAAAGGGGTATCAATGGGGCAGAGCTTCTTTCTTAATAATCGGGGCCTACGTGTGGCTCAGCTCTGCCTGCTTGTGTTCTGTATTTTGCTTTGCCTCAGGCCTGGAGGTAAGAAATCCCCAAACTCCTTTGTGAGCTCTGTCACATGTTAGCTGTGTGTGTCGGTGTAGATTCAGCTGGGACAATTTCTGAAAGGCAAGCGTAGTCCCTGCATTCTGAATGTTTGGGCAGCTGCTGAGGCTACACCAGAGTCCCGTTCTGCTGACAGCAATATGCCCTCATTTTCTTTTTAAATCTCTTGTCCATCGTCAGGGAGAAGAGCACAACCCGCCACCATACTTTGGGTATCCTCAGTGCCTCCTTGAGATAGTCTTTCTCTAGAGCAGAGGTTTCCAACATTTTGAGTCCATGGCTCCCTTGAGCAACTACATTCTTTCTGTGGTGCCCCTGTGAGGAAATGGGCTCCAACCCTCAGGAGCCTAGCTATATCACCCCTTGGCTGCAGAGCCCACAGCCCTTCACCCGTTTTTGAACACCCTCCTTTGTGGGAGTGTTCCTTCAACTTCCTCTCCCCTCTCCTCTCCTTGTGAGTCCTACAGGCTGCCACCCCCCCCATCACTGGGCCACCCCTATCCCAAAGAGAGGTGCTGGCTGGCTGGGGTCCTTCACCCACTTGCCTGCTTACTCTGAGGCCACCTCAGCACCTGGTCAGCCCCAGAGGCACCATTTACCTGGGGAGCTTGTAGCCAGGGCTGCTGCAACAAACAGCCTTTGGGAAGCAGAAGTGCAAGAGGGCATCAGAAGAGGGAGGGAAGGAAAGAGATGGATGGAGCCTAGTCTTGCCCACAGCACCCCTGACCATCATTCAAGGCACCCCAGGGTGTCATGGCACACTGGTTGAAAACCACTGAACTAGAGTGACTCCACACTGGAGGGAGCTTCTGGTGTCAGGCTCCTTCAGCAGAAGAATGGGTGTCACTTTGGGGGGCACCTGGGGTTTCACCAGCACTATGCTTTGCAGTGCAGCAGCTGCTCATTAGGAAAGAGAACCGTTAGAAAGGGGAGAAGTGGTAGGATTAGCATGGCTTGTGTGCAAGACCCAAGATTTGCAACCCTTGGCCCATCCTTTAAAAAAGCCCCTGATTTAATGAGTTTTAAAGGAAGAACAGTGCTTGCAGGGAGAAACAAACAAACAAACAAACCTGTCTTTCCTTTACAGTGGATGCTCTCACATGCAGACAATGCTATTCAAATGATCCCAACAACCTATGCAAAGTGACTCAGGAGACGTGTATCGGAGACATCTGTGCATTGCACGAAATATTTTCAGGTAATGAGTCTGTCCCATTTACAGTCCTCCTTTCCGTATGCTGGACTAGAATGACTGGATGTAGAGGAGGGCCACGGCCGCCTGAGTTTTCAGTGGTTGTAAGTACTCAATAGGAGCCACATTGGATACGACCAAAGATCCATCAAGGATGTGGAGTAAACTTTGTCCTTTTAAATGAAGTCTCTTTTGCTATAGACAAATTCAGTAACTTTCTCTTCATACTTGTTATTAACACAAATAACCTCTTTCTCTCTCCAGAAGAAAATGGTGACTTGTTGGAATATAGCAGAGGATGCATGTTTGATTACGGGAAAGACTTTTGTGGAAAGACACTTACTGCAGCCCCCCAAAAATATAAAACAACATGCTGTCATACTGACATGTGTAACGATGAATAAAATCAGACTCTTATTGAAATAAAAATTGTCCAGTCTAAAAATATGGCTCAAAAGCTTTACTGACAGAACTTCTTCTAAAATAGACACTCAGAACAATAATGTTACATCCAGAGAGTTGCATAAAATATCATGTGTTTATCTATGGACAGGTACAGCATTTTAGACATAGGACATTAATTCATACAGAACTGAAAACAAAGCTCTGCCTCTCCCGTAGCCTCCATTACACCTGAGGCTGTGTTCCTGGAGTGAATCATTTTCACACCTGTCTCTTTGGTGGCCTGAGAGAGGGAACAATAGAGCAAGTCAAACATAATGGAGATTTGCAATGGAATACCTTTCTCATGTGAGAAACACCAGCATGAGAACTAGCAAAGAGCATTCTAGGTTAATTGTCCACTGTTAGGCACTCGGAGAAGATTGGGTTCTTTTGTGGAGATTCAGCATGTGTTTGTGTAAAAAAATGAGTGTACGCCTAATAAGCTCATTCAGCAAACACATGAAGATAGATTGGTTTATTACATGAAATGAAAAGAGACAGCAACGTTATCAATACAGCATATGCACTCTTTTGAGTAAATACTCACCTTAATTATAGAGAGAAAGGAGAGTCCTAACTACTCAAGCCTGAAAGGTTGAGCGTGACAATGCGCCACAGAGCCACACTGGAAGTAGAATAAAATAAGGGAGTGAGGTGCCATATCTAATCAAGAAGGACCCAGAATGCAATGCCAGGGATCAGAGATTGGTGCCTAATGTGAGAGTTAAACTCTCACATTCCAAATCCTGTATCAGCAAGGCAACAGTGCCTCTTACCCATTCCTTGGTATGAGGTTCATATATGAGCATAGGGTATGAGCATAGGGTTGATCCTTGAAAACAGAGCAGAGAAGGGATCTCATTGGCAGAGGCGTAGCAAGCCCAGAGGGTACCAGGGCCAACAATTTTTTTGTCACCTCCCTGGGACCCGGGGCAGTGCCTCTATGGCACCCGGTATGGAGTGTGCATGTGTGGAATTCTGCCCATGCGCACTCTGTACGGTGCGGCTCCGCCCAGCCGAGCACTGAAAAAAGCCCTTAAAAAGTAAAAAAAATGAAAGGAAAGCAGCCGCCGGCCGAGCGAGCAAGCAAGCGGCTGCTTTCCTTTCCTTTTTCTTTTTTTTAAGGGCTTTTTTCAGCGCTGGCCCAGGCGGTGCTAAAGAAGCGAGGGGCGGGCCAGCAAGGGGGGTGTCATGCCAGGCCAGCGACAAGCATGATGTCTCTCCTCATTGGCATATCCCTCGCCTCCGCGCTGCAGCAGCCGAGCGCTGAAAAAAGCCCCTTATAAAAAAAAGAAAGGAAAGGAAAGCAGCTGCCGGCTGATCAAGCAAGCGGCTGCTTTCCTTTCTTTTTTTTTCTTTTTAAAGGGCTTTTTTGGCGCTCGGCTGTTGTGGCACGGAGCCGAGGGGCGGGCCAGCGAGGAGGGCCGTGGCATGACACCCTGCCTCCCTGGTCCGCCCCTCAGCTCCGCGCCGCAGCAACCAAGCGCTAAAAAAGCCCTTTTTTAAAAAAAGGGGGGGGAGGTAGGCGCCGGCGGCCAGCTGGCCAAGCAAGCAAGCAAGCCCGCCGCCGCTGCTGCACCAAGCAATGTTTAGGCTCAGCTTTGCTTTGCGCCGATCGCGGGGTTGGGACCCCGCCACCAGTGTCACCACCAGGGTGATAACCGGGGTGGCCCGCCCCCCGCCCTCTTGCTCTGCCCCTGCTCATTGGGGCTTGTGAGCTACCTAACTATTGATAATGTGTGGTTTAAGCAAACTCTGGGGCCAAGTACTCTCTATGGAGGGGTGAGAGGTCTCCCTGAATGAGTAAAGTATATGATACCTCAATCCTTTTGAATCATTGCTAATTGCTGCTCGTTCCTGCTTGTTCGACATTCTGCTTATACAGATAAAAAATGTGGGATGTAAAAAGAACAGGGGCAGTCAAACCCAACTTTTTCTAGAAGGTTGTCTCAGTCCTCAAGCCGGAACTTCCTGTCTTCCTGGACTGAGACAAAACTTCCTTATATGGAACTCTACAGTTGGGAGCGAACTCCACAGTTGGGAGCGGCCAACTGTAGCTCAGGCCGGGCTCCATTTTGTCGCTGGTCAGTTGTCGTGTTGATCTCTCTCTCTGACAGTTTAAAAGCAGCATTACTAAAAATGTACCGTTGGCACTAGGCCAAGAGTAGAAAAGGGGGACTTTCTCTCATAAGGAGAAAGTCACCACATGTATATTGTTTAGCAACTTTTAAGCCTGCCTCTAGGATCCTGTGTGTGACTAGATGATTACTTGTGAGTAAACGTTTTTCACTTGACCGAAGACTGTGAAGTGTCTTATTGAAAGAGGGATAAAAAGGGGAAGACACCAGGATAACATTTTTATGACTCTAGCGAGTCTATGCAAACTATCCGCTGTGCATGTGAGGTAAAAAGGGAATGTTAGCTCTGCTGATATTATCGAGCTTGTAAACGCAAGTTGGGATAGGATATCTAAAACAATATATCCTCTCCCACATCCCTCAACATTCCCACAAAAATGAATATCATTGTATGTGACAAGTCTGTTTCCTACTTACTGGAGAGTGATAATTAGATTTTGCTGGCTAGCCCCAGATTAGTATGCTGATCCTTTCAGCAAGCACTAAGGGTGAGGATGCTTGCTTGTATCTACAAGGTCACTCCTCAGACAGGAGTTTACACAAGTCTAAGAAAGGCATATTTTATATTAGACTCATGCTAACTAAATTGATGCTGTGAACCACATGAATAAACTATGGGCCAAGGACATGCTAGCGCCCATTGTTACACATCGCCTTGTTATTTTATAAGAGGGCAATACAGTGGTACCTCTGGTTCTGAACTTGTTTCGTTCCGGAGGTCTGTTCTTAAGCTGAAACTGTTCTTGCATGTCAAGATCCCGTAATCACCCCCTCGATGAAGAATTAAACACCAGGACACAGATATCAGGTTAATGTTACTAGGGAAATTTTGCCCAATGATCCTGGATATATCCAGGGAAACCCAGACGTATAGCAGCCCTAATATATGTGTACTATAACACATCTACACATACATTTATACCACAAACATATGCATTTTTTAATTATTATTAAAAATTTATAGAAATTTTTACAAATTAAAGCACATACCATTACAAGGTTAAATTTTTCATTCTCCCCTCTCTCCCACCGAGGGAGGCAAACAATCAAACCCCCCTCTCACAGGAGCACATAAAATATTATTTCTCATTTAACCCATCATATTACAAAAATCATTGCTTGGGCCTGACCATTTTCCTGGGCCAGGCATTCTATCTTTTATCAAATCATTTTAAATTGACTTCCCCCGATCCCGCCCTGTTGAATTCAAAATAAACCATAATTTCCAGTTTTCCAATCATCATCTAATCTATTTTAAAACTACTGCATTTCATTTTTCCTTAACACTTTACAATTATTTAAACAACAATTTAATTACTTATGCATACTTTTCTACCTCAGCCTCAACATACTTCTGGACTTTCTAAGCCCTTAATCCAATTTTAAAAGATCAAATTATTTTTTTATAAGGCTAAGTAATCCCTTTTTCTACCCCCTTCCCTCCCTCCGGTCTCAAAAAAATTGGGCTAATAACTTTTAACATTTTCGGTTGCAGCAATATCCAAATCCCTCTGTCAGAACCATATAAAGGAGAAGTCCAACAATAATTGTCCAATCTTGTTTAACCTACTCCAACCCTTTCAAAGTCCCAAACCCAAAAGTCAAAACATGCTAACTTCTGTTCCTGTCCGGTCTTTTGCAACATAGTAGCATTCTCTTGGCAGAGTGCAACTCTAACTGGATACACTTCTTTATCATTTTCCTGGCTGATGGCTTCCTCATTTTTATTTTCATTTTGATTGCAGACTCCGGCTACTTTTCCTTCTTGTGTTTTCTCTTCTCCCCTTTGGTCTTGTGTTGTATCATCCAAACTAACATTTTTAGTCTCTGATCCAGATTCCCGTGAAGTCCAATTCATTCTTTCCGCCACCTGCCCAATGCAATCCATTTTCCCAGCTAACTGATGCAAAAGTTCCAAAGTCTTTATCTGAAATTCCGCCGATCATTCTCCCTTAGTCATTTTCAAGGTCAAAAAACAACTTTCCAGTCAAAACAATTTAATGCTCTACTGTTTACGGCGCCATTTTTTCTTTGTTGTTGCCCTGCCTTTCGAGACCTCCAGAAAGAAGGGGTATACGTTTTCTAAGATCAATTCCAATGTAAATAAAACTCAAATCCACCCCCCCTTCTTGGGGAAACAGTCTCAGAAGTTTTCTTTGTTTCTAAACTTTTGACAGCAGCCTCAGATACTTTGTAGCACTGTCTCTTATTTTTCCAACTGTCAGGGACCAACCTCCGTTTTCGGAGTCCCCTCCAAGCCTAATTTTAAAATCTTTTTCCTTCCTTAAATTGGTACTTACATAGTCCAAATACGTTCCAAATCTTGGAGAAATTGAACGCTCTTTCTGCCAGCAACCGCTACTTCTCGCTGAAGGGGTAGTGTTATATCCACAATACCCTAGCCTGCAACCCCGCTCGCTCCGTCAGCCCTTACTAGGGCTTACCGGAAAGTAGGGGAGGCTCGTGGGGTACCCGTTGGATCCATGCCTCCAGGACACCCTTCCTGAAGTTTTTCTGGGGGGTCACAGTGCAGTTGAGACTCCCCTGTTAGCAAACGTCCTGCGGGGGCAAGTTGTGAGACTGACCCCCAGGTAGGGACGAAGCCTGCGTGCCCTCCTGGCTACTCGAGTCCAGGGGCACATTGATATGCGATTGTTCCCCAGCGTGAAGAACAACACACACAAGCCATTAAGGCTAAAACTACTTTATTATAGATAAAATGCAGAGTATGCCTATGCTTTCCAGCTCAGTAAGACAGACGTGAGCATTAGCATGTCCGGCATCTCACAAGCCAGAAACGAAAGTAAAAGGTACAAAACAACACATGTGTGGGAAAGCTGTTAGGACTAGTGGTTTTCTCACAGGAGAAAAACAGACACATAGTCACGTGAGCCTTGCTGCTGCAGCTTTTGCAGCTCGGCGTGTAATAATATCCTGAAATCCCCCCTCCCCCCGCGATAGAGAAACCTTGGAGCGGAGGTTTCTCCCGACTGTGCAACTCGGCGCCCAACCAGAATTCCATATGCATTTAAACTATAAACACTCTAAAAAGAAATGTACTGTCATGGTGAACAGAGGAGGGCTTAGCACTCCCTTCCCTAAATGTACAGTACACCCAGAGGAGCCAGATTCTCTGGACAATTGAGGGGCCCCAACGCAGCACCCTGGTATCACAAGTGAGGTCCTCTGAATATTGAGGGGGCTCTGCCCTTTCAAAGAAGAAGAAGAAGAAGAAGAAGAAGAAGAAGAAGAAGAAGAAGAAGAAGAAGAAGAAGAAAAAGAAGAAGAAGAAGTTGGGTGGGTGAGAAAGCGCCTCGGCCTCCAGTAGCCAGGGTTTTGAACACATCAGAAAGTTATTCATGTGGTGATGAAATGTTGGCAACAGAGGAATGGGGAGGGATAGGGGAGCAGGAATCATATTTCTAGTGGGCAAGAGTTCTTTAGCAGAGCACCACAGCGAAGTTCTACAGCCACAGCTGACAATGAGCTATGCGAGGTGGCTCCAAATGTGCCAATGGATTGAACCACTTTATACCCAATGCTGCGGAGCCACAAAACTTCACGAAAAAACAAACAAAACAAACAAACAAACAAACGGCATTAATTCTCTGACCTGTGTATTTGAGTGTAGTTTAAAAATAGACGGACTGTTAAAGGAATCAGATCATTTATCACAACCCTAGCATATTAGGATGTTTCCCCAAGTCCTTGCAAGCTGACTAAGCAGCCAAGTTTCCTTCTCTCCACACTAATGGCATCAACTCCAGCTTTGATCCTGTATTAATCCATCAACGAAGAAATATGGAGGTGGACAAAAAACCCACTGAAAGAAAAAAGAATTCCTTTCATGTATGATAGCATAACATGACCACTGAGGTCTGGGACATTTGGTATAGCATTCAGATGACTCATCAGCCCATTTGGATTTTTGTGAGCATTCAATGCATTATGTCCCAAGCAGACCAAAGTTACCCCTACCCACCCCAGAGGATTCTTGTATCTTTCAAGCCCACCACTTCCAGGTGTCCTGAGAAGCCATGGAGGTTTCTTCTGACCATATATAATTGTTGTGTTGAGCTTGGTTCATCACACTTTACCAGAGGCTGAGTTGCTGCTACTACTTACTGCCAGGAGGCCAGATCTGCCCTGCAACCCGGTGGTCTCTCAGCTGCCAGACTTCAGAACTTGCCTCTTCATACAAAAGGTGTATCAATGGGGCAGAGCTTCTTTCTTGATAATCGGGGCCTACGTGTGGCTCAGGTCTGCCTGCTTGTGTTCTGTATTTTGCTTTGCCTCAGGCCTGGAGGTAAGAAATCCCCAAACTCCTTTGTGAGCTCTGTCGCATGTTAGCTGTGTGTGTCGGGACAATTTCTGAAAGGCAAGCGTAGTCCCTGCACTCAGAATGTTTGGGCAGCTACTGAGGCTACACGAGAGTCCCGTTCTGCTGACAGCAATATGCCCTCATTTTCTTTTTAAATCTCTTGTCCATCGTCAGGGAGAGGAGCACAACCCGCCACCATACTTTGGATATCCTCAGTGCCTCCTTGAGATAGTCCTTCTCTAGAGCAGAGGTTTCCAACATTTTGGGTCCACGGCTCCCTTGACCAACTACATTCTTTCTGTGGCTCCCCTGTGAGGAAATGGGCTCCAACCCTCAGGAGCCTAGTTATATCACCCCTTGGCTGCAGAGCCCACAGCCCTTCACCCCTTTTTGAACACCCTCCTTTGTGGGAGTGTTCCTTCAACTTCCTTCTCCCCTCTCCTCTCCTTGTGAGTCCTACAGGCTGCCACCCCCCCCATCACTGGGCCACCCCTATCCCAAAGAGAGGTGCTGGCTGGCTGGGGTCCTTCACCCACTTGCCTGCTTACTCTGAGGCCACCTCAGCACCTGGCAACCAGCACCCCCTGGTCAGCCCCAGAGGCACCATATACACCTTTGGAGCTTGTAGTCCAGGGCTGCTGCAACAAACAGCCTTTGGGAAGCAGAGGTGCAAGAGGGCATCAGAAGAGGGAGGGAAGGAAAGAGGGATGGAGCCTAGTCTTGCCCACAGCACCGCTGACCATCATTCAAGGCACCCCAGGGTGTCATGGCACACTGGTTGAAAACCACTGAACTAGAGTGACTCCACACTGGAGGGAGCTTCTGGTGTCAGGCTCCTTCAGCAGAAGAATGGGTGCCACTTTGGGGGGCACCTGGGGTTTCACCAGCACTATGCTTTGCAGTGCAGCAGCTGCTCATTAGGAAAGAGATCCGTTAGAAAGGGGAGAAGTGGTAGGATTAGCATGGCTTGTGTGCAAGACCCAAGATTTGCAACCCTTGGCCCATCCTTTAACAAAACCTCTGATTTAATTAGTTTTAAAGGAAGAAAAATGCTTGCAGGGAAAAAAACAAACAAACAAACAAACAATCAAACAAACCTGTCTGTCCTTTACAGTTGATGCACTTACATGTAGACAATGCTATTCAAATGATGACGAGCACCGATGCAAAGTGACTCAGGACACGTGTATCGGAGACATCTGTATATTGCACGAAATATTTGCAGGTAATGAGTCTGTCCCATTTACAGTCCTCCTTTGCGTATGCGGGACTAGAATGACTGGATGTAGAGGAGGGCCACGGCTGCCTGAATTTTCAGTGGTTGTAAGCGCTCAATAGGAGCCACATTGGATACGACCAAAGATCCATCAAGGATGTGGAGTAAACTTTGTCCTTTTAAGTGTAGTTTATTTTGCTATGGACAAATTCAGTAACTTTCTCTTCATACTTGTTATTAACACAAATAACCTCTTTCTCTCTCCAGAAGAAAATGGTGACTTGATGGAATATAGCAGAGGATGCATGTATGATTACGTGAAAGACTTTTGTGGAACGACACATACTGCAACCCCCAAAAAATATAAAACAACATGCTGTCATACTGACATGTGTAACGATGAATAAAATCGGACTCTTATTGAAATAAAAATTGTCCAGTCTAAAAATATGGCTCAAAAGCTTTACTGACAGAACTTCTTCTGAAACAGACACTCAGAACAATAATGTTACATCCAGAGAGTTGCATAAAATATCATGTGTTTATCTATGGACAGGTACAGCATCTTAGACATAGGACATTAATTCATACAGAACTGAAAACAAAGCCCTGCCTCTCCCGTAGCCTCCATTACACCTGAGGCTGTGTTCCTGGAGTGAATCATTTTCACACCTGTCTCTTTGGTGGCCTGAGAGAGGGAACAAAAGACCAACTCAAACATAATGGAGAATTGCAATGGAATACCTTTCTCATGTTAGAAACACCAGCATGAGAGCTAGCAGAGAGCATTCTAGGTTAATTGTCCACTGTTAGGCACTCGGAGAAGATTGGGTTCTTTTGTGGAGATTCAGCATGTGTTTCTGTAAAAAAAAAATGAGTGTACGCCTAATAAGCTCATTCACCAAAGACGTGAAGAAAGATTGGTTTATTACATGAAATGAAAAGAGACAGCAACGTTATCAATACAGCATATGCACTCTTTTGAGTAAATACTCACCTTCATTATAGAGAGAAAAGAGTCCTAACTACTCAAGCCTGAAAAGTTGAGCGTGACAATGTGCCACAGAGCCACACTGAAAGTAGAATAAAATAAGGGAGTGAGGTGGCATATCTAATCAAGAAGGACGCAGAACACAATGCCAGGGATCAGAGATTGGTGCCTAATGTGAGAGTTAAACTCTCACATTCCAAATCCTGTATCAGCAAGGCAACAGTGCCTCTTACCCATTCCTTGGTATGAGGTTCATATATGAGCATAGAGTATGAGCATAGGGTGGATCCTTGAAAACAGAGCAGGGAAGGGATCTCATTGGCAGAGGCGTAGCAAGCCCAGAGGGTACCAGGGGCCCAGGGCCGACAATTTTTCTGTCACCCCCCCCCCCGGACCGGGGGCAGTGCCTCTACAGCACCCGGTACGGAGTGTGCATGTGTGGAATTCTGCCCATGCGCGCTCTGTACGGTGCAGCTCCGCCCAGCCGAGCACTGAAAAAAGCCCTTAAAAAGAAAAAAAAGGAAAGGAAAGCAGCCGCCGGCCGAGCGAACAAGCAAGCGGCTGCTTTCCTTTCTTTTTCCTTTTTCTTTTTAAAGGGTGTTGCGTGACACCTGTCCTCGCTGGTCCACCCCTCGGCTCCGTGCTGTGGCAGCCGAGCGCTAAGAAGGCCCTTTAAAATGAAAAAAACACAAAAGGAGAACAGCCGCTTGATTTCTTGGACGGCGGCTGCTTTCCTTTCCTTTCTTGTTTTTTTAAAGGGGCTTTTTTAGCGCTCGGCAGCCGCGGTATGGAGCCGAGGGGCGGCCCAGCGAGGAGGGCCGTACCATGACACCCTTCCTCGCTGGTCCGCCCCTCGGCTCCGCGCCGTGGTAACCAAGCGCTAAAAAAGCCCTTTTAAAAAAAGGGAAAGCAGGCTCCAGCGGCCGGATAGCCAAGCAAGCAAGCCAGTCGCCGCTGTGCATCGAGCAATGTTTAGGCTCAGCTTTGCTTTGCACCGATCGTGGGGGCGGGGCCCCGCCATGAGTTTCACCCCCCAGGGCAGTACCCGGGGCAGCCCACCCCCCGCCCCCTTGCTCCGCCCCTGCTCATTGGGGCTTGTGAGCTACCCAACTATTGATAAAGTGTGTTCTCTTTCCTGGTGAGCACGTGTTGCAGTGGGGGCCAGAAAGACACCCCTCTGTTGTTGGGCGGGTTAGGATAGATGGTCTCTTGTAATTGGGTCCAGGGTGTAGCTGGGGAGATTTGAATGTAGCAATTTATTGATTGACAGGCCAGGGTCTATATATTGTTTAGCACGCTGCTCATTCCCTCTCTTCGCTGCGTGCATCGGATCTCCCGCCCTCCCTTCCCTTTTACTAGGCCTCTGTGTATGACCTTGCTATGCCTGTCATGGGGTCGTCTGCTTTGGGGCAGGGGCCTGGTAGGAATTTTTCCATTTGGCTGATTGGATGGTGCCATCTGGGTTTTCGCCTACTGCGTAGCAATTAGTCACAACTTGTAAGGTTGGCGGTTAGGCATTGGTTCATTTTGGTTGGGGGAGGGGTCAGAATTGACGGCTGCCCCTCCAATGCTGCTGCTGCGCGGGGAATTCCGTTAAAGGAATCCAGGGGCTCGCTATGCTTTTGTCCGTATCCCCCAGCCGGGGGCCAGGGCCACGCAAGAGCCCCTGGGAACATTTGGGGAGAAGCGAGGACCAGACCCCCGGCTCCAATTCTCTCCCCAAATTGGGTTTTCCCCTTACTGACAAATGTCAGTTCTGTCCCGAGAGTGACAGATAGTCCGAACCAATGCCTAAGCAACCACTCACGCAATTTGTATTTTAATAAAGTTGTGGCCAAATTAATGCCAAAAACCTTAAACTTAAATTTATGTCTGAAGTGTGAATTATTTGAGGGGTGGTCTGGGGACCTCAACACGCAATGTGTGGTTTAAGCACACTCTGGGGCCAAGTACTCTCTATGGAGGGGTGAGAGGTCTGCCTGAGTGAGCAAAGTATATGATACCTCAATCCTTTTGAATCATTGCTAATTGCTGCTCGTTCCTGCTTGTTCGACATTCTGCTTACACAGATAAAAATGAATACACCAGTCTAAGAAAGGCATATTTTACACCAGTCTAAGAAAGGCATATTTTACACCAGTCTAAGAAAGGCATATTTTATATTAGACTCATGCTAACTAAACTGATGCTATGAACCACATAAATAAACTGTGGGCCAAGGACATGCTAGCACCCATTGTTACACATCGCCTTGTTATTTTATAAGAGGGCAATACAGTGGTACCTCTGGTTCTGAACTTGTTTCGTTCCGGAGGTCTGTTCTTAAGCTGAAACTGTTCTTGCATGTCAAGATCCCTTAATCTCCCCCTCCATGAAGAATTAAACACCAGGACACAGATATCAGGTTAATGTTACTGGGGAAATTTTGCCCAATGATTCTGGATATATCCAGGGAAACCCAGACGTATAGCAGCCCTAATATATGTATGCACACATACATTTATACGACAAACATATGCATTTAAACTATAAACAATCTAAAAAGAAATGTACTGTCATGGTGAACAGAGGAGGGCTTAGCACTCCCTTCCCCAAATGTACAAGCCAGATTCTCTAGACAATTGAGGGGCCCCAACGCAGCACCCTGATATCACAAGTGAGGTCCTCTGAATATTGAGGGAGCTCTGCCCTTTCAAAAAGAAAAAAAAAATGGGGATGGGGGAGAGAAATTGTCTCTGTCTCCAGGAGCCAGGGTTTGAACACACGAGAAAGTAATTCATGTGGTGATGAAATGTTGCTAACAGCAGAATGGGGAGGGTGAGGGGAGCAGGAATCATATTTCTAGTGGGAGAGAGTTCTTTAGCAGAGCACCACAGCGAAGTTCTACAGATACAGCTGACAATGAGCTATGCGAGGTGGCTGCAAATGTGCCAATGGATTGAACCACTTTATACCCAATGCTGCGGAGCCACAAAACTTCACGAAAAAACAAACAAACAAACAAACAAACAAACAAACGGCATTAACTCTGTGACCTGTGTATTTGAGTGTAGTTTAAAAATAGATGGACTGTTAAAGGAATCAGATCATTTATCACAACCCTAGCACATTAGGATGTTTCTCCAAGTCCTTGCAGTCAACATGCAAGCTGACTAACTAGCCAAGTTTCCTTCTCTCCCCACTAATGGCATCAACTCCAGCTTTGATCCCGTGTGACTCCATCAACCAAGAAATGTGGAGGTGGACAAAAAACCCAATGAAAGGAACAAGAATTCCTTTCATGTATGATAGCATCATGTGGCCTCTGAGGTCTGGGACATTCAGTACAGCATTCAGATGACTCATCTGCCCATTTGGATTTTTTGTGAGCAATCAATGCATTATGTCCCAAGCAGATCAAAGGAACCCCTACCCACCCCTCTACTGCTCTCTAGAACCACCCCAGCATATTTCCAGAGGATTCTTGTATCCTTCAAGCCCACCACTTCCAGGTGTCCTGAGAAGCCATGGAGGTTTTTTTCTGACCTTATATAATTGCTGTGTTGAGCTTGGTTCATCACACCTTACCAGAGGCTGAGTTGCTGCTACTACTTACTGCCAGGAGGCCAGATCTGCCCTGCAACCCGGTGGTCTCTCAGCTGCCAGACTTCAGAACTTGCCTCCTCATACAAAAGGGGTATCAATGGGGCAGAGCTTCTTTCTTGATAATCGGGGCCTACGTGTGGCTCAGCTCTGCCTGCTTGTGGTTCTGTATTTTGCTTTGCCTCAGGCCTGGAGGTAAGAAATCCCCAAACTCCTTTGTGAGCTCTGTCACATGTTAGCTGTGTGTGTCGGTGGAGATTCAGCTGGGACAATTTCTGAAAGGCAAGTGTAGTCCCTGCACTCAGAATGTTTGGGCAGCTGCTGAGGCTACACGAGAGTCCCGTTCTGCTGACAGCAATATGCCCTCATTTTCTTTTTAAATCTCTTGTCCATCGTCAGGGAGAGGAGCACAACCCGCCACCATACTTTGGATATCCTCAGTGCCTCCTTGAGATAGTCTTTCTCTAGAGCAGAGGTTTCCAACATTTTGGGTCCACGGCTCCCTTGACCAACTACATTCTTTCTGTGGTGCCCCTGTGAGGAAATGGGCTCCAACCCCCAGGAGCCTAGTTATATCACCCCTTGGCTGCAGAGCCCACAGCCCATCACCCGTTTTTGAACACCCTCCTTTGTGGGAGTGTTCCTTCAACTTCTTCTCCCCTCTCCTCTCCTTGTAAGTCCTACAGGCTGCCACCCCCTCCATCACTGGGCCACCCCTATCCCAAAGAGAGGTGCTGGCTGGCTGGGGTCCTTCACCCACTTGCCTGCTTACTCTGAGGCCACCTCAGCACCTGGCAACCAGCACCCCCTGGTCAGCCCCAGAGGCACCATATACACCTTTGGAGCTTGTAGTCAGGGCTGCTGCAACAAACAGCCTTTGGGAAGCAGAGGTGCAAGAGGGCATCAGAAGAGGGAGGGAAGGAAAGAGGGATGGAGCCTAGTGTTGCCCACAGCACCGCTGACCATCATTCAAGGCACCCCAGGGTGTCATGGCACACTGGTTGAAAACCACTGAACTAGAGTGACTCCACACTGGAGGGAGCTTCTGGTGTCAGGCTCCTTCAGCAGAAGAATGGGTGCCACTTTGGGGGGCACCTGGGGTTTCACCAGCACTATGCTTTGCAGTGCAGCAGCTGCTCATTAGGAAAGAGAACCGTTAGAAAGGGGAGAAGTGGTAGGATTAGCATGGCTTGTGTGCAAGACCCAAGATTTGCAACCCTTGGCCCATCCTTTAAAAAAGCCCCTGATTTAATGAGTTTTAAAGGAAGAAAAATGCTTGCAGGGAGAGAGAAACGAACAAACAAACAAACAAACAAACATGTCTTTCCTTTACAGTTGATGCACTTACATGCAGACAATGCTATTCAAATGATGACGAGCACCGATGCAAAGTGACTCAGGACACGTGTATCGGAGACATCTGTATATTGGATGAAGCATTTTCAGGTAATGAGTCTGTCCCATTTACAGTCCTCCTTTGCGTATGCTGGACTAGAATGACTGGATGTAGAGGAGGGCCACGGCCGCCTGAGTTTTCAGTGGTTGCAAGCACTCAATAGGAGCCACGTTGGATCAGACCAAAGATCCATCAAAGATGTGGAGTAAAGTTTGTCCTTTTAAATGAAGTCTCTTTTGCTATGTACAAATTCAGTAACTTTCTCTTCATACTTGTTATTAACACAAATAATCTCTTTCTCTCTCCAGAAGAAAAGGGTGACTTGATAAAATATGCCAGAACATGCGTATCTGCTTTCTATAAAGACTTTTGTGGAAAAGAAGTTTTGGTAGCCCAAAGTAAATATAAAGCAACATGCTGTTATACTGACATGTGTAACGATGAATAAAATCGGACTCTTATTGAAATAAAAATTGTCCAGTCTAAAAATATGGCTCAAAAGTTTTGCTGACAGAACTTCTTCCGAAACAGACACTCAGAACAATAATGTTACATCCAGAGAGTTGCATAAAATATCATGTGTTTATCCAAGCACAGGTACAGCATCTTAGACATATGACATCAATTCATACTGAACTGAAAACAAAGCCCTGTGTCTCCTGTAGCCTCCATTACAGCCTGAGGCCATGTTCCTGGAGTGAATCATTTTCACACCTGTCTCTTTGGTGGCCTGAGAGAGGGAACAAAAGACCAACTCAAACATAATGGAGATTTGCAATGGAATACCTTTCTCATGTGAGAAACACCAGCATGAGAACTAGCAGAGAGCATTCTATGTTAATTGTCCACTGTTAGGCACTCGGAGAAGACTGGGTTTTTTGTGGAGATTCAGCATGTGTTTGTGTAAAAAAAATGAGTGTATGCCTAATAAGCTCATTCACCAAAGACATGAAGAAAGATTGGTTTATTACATGAAATGAAAAGAGACAGCAACGTTATCAATACAGCATATGCACTCTTTTGAGTAAATACTCACCTTAATTATAGAGAGAAAGGAGAGTCCTAACTACTCAAGCCTGAAAGGTTGAGCGTGACAATGTGCCACAGAGCCACACTGAAAGTAGAATAAAATAAGGGAGTGAGGTGCCATATCTAATCAAGAAGGACGCAGAACGCAATGCCAGGGATCAGAGATTGGTGCCTAATGTGAGAGTTAAACTCTCACATCCCAAGTCCTGTATCAGCAAGGCAACAGTGCCTCTTACCCATTCCTTGGTATGAGGTTCATATATGAGCATAGAGTATGAGCATAGGGTGGATCCTTGAAAACAGAGCAGGGAAGGGATCTCATTGGCAGAGGCGTAGCAAGCCCAGAGGGTACCAGGGGCCCAGGGCCGACAATTTTTCTGTCACCCCCCCCCCCGGACCGGGGGCAGTGCCTCTACAGCACCCGGTACGGAGTGTGCATGTGTGGAATTCTGCCCATGCGCGCTCTGTACGGTGCAGCTCCGCCCAGCCGAGCACTGAAAAAAAGCCCTTAAAAAGAAAAAAAAATGAAAGGAAAGCAGCCACCGGCCGAGCGAACAAGCAAGCGGCTGCTTTCCTTTCCCTTTTCTTTTTATTAAGGGCTTTTTTCAGCACTGGCCCAGGCAGAGCTGCAGAAGCGAGGTGCAGGCCAGCGAGGAGGGGTGTCACGCCAGGCCAGAGACAAGCATGACGCCCCTCCTCACTGGCCCACCCCTCACCTCTGCGCCGCGGTAGCTGAACACTGAAAAAAGCCCTTTAAAAAAAGGAAAGGAAAGGAAAGGAGCCGCCGGCTGAGCAAGCAAGCGGCTGCTTTCCTTTCTTTTTCCTTTTTCTTTTTAAAGGGCGTTGCGTGACACCTGTCCTCGCTGGTCCGCCCCTCGGCTCCGTGCCATAGCAGCCGAGCGCTAAAAAGGCCCTTTAAAATGAAAAAAACACAAAAGGAGAACAGCCGCTTGATTGCTTGGACGGCGGCTGCTTTCCTTTCCTTTCCTTTTTTTTTTTTTTTAAAAAAGGGGGTTTTTTAGCGCTCGGCTGTTGCGGCATGGAGGCCGAGGGGTGGGCCAGCGAGGAGGGCCGTGGCATGACACCCTTCCTCGCTGGTCCGCCCCTCGGCTCCGCACCGTGGTAACCAAGCGCTAAAAAAGCCCTTTAAAAAAAAGGGAAAGCAGTCGCCGGCGGCCAGCTGGCCAAGCAAGCAAACCAGCCTGCGCTGTGCGCCGAGCAATGTTTAGGCTCAGCTTTGCTTTGCGTTGATCGCGAGGGCGGGGCCCCGCCATGAGTTTCTCCCCCCAGGGCTGTACCCGGGACAGCCCGCCCCCACCCCCTTGCTCCGCCCCTGCTCATTGGGGCTTGTGAGCTACCTAACTATTGATAATGTGTGGTTTAAGCACACTCTGGGGCCAAGTACTCTCTATGGAGGGGTGAGAGGTCTGCCTTAGTGAGCAAAGTATATGATACCTCAATCCTTTTGAATCATGGCTAATTGCTGCTCGTTCCTGCTTGTTCGACATTTTGTTTACACAGATAAAAATGAATATACCAGTCTAAGAAAGGCATATTTTACACCAGTCTAAGATCGGCTTATTTTATATTAGACTCATGCTAACTAAACTGATGCTATGAGCCACATAAATAAACTGTGGGCCAAGGACATGCTAGCACCCATTGTTACACATCGCCTTGTTATTTTATAAGAGGGCAATACAGTGGTAACTCTGGTTCTGAACTTGATTCGTTCCGGAGGTCTGTTCTTAAGCTGAAAATGTTCTTGCATGTCAAGATCCCGTAATCACCCCCTCCATGAAGAATTAAACACCAGGACACAGATATCAGGTTAATGTTACTGGTGAAATTTTGCCCAATGATCCTGGATATATACAGGGAAACCCAGACATATAGCAGCCCTAATAATGGGTACTATAACTGTTAGAGATTTCAAATTGCCTACGTGCAGAACTTCAGCTGTCTATCTTCAAGCAATCACCAGTTGGCAGAAGGCCCAGATCTGCTCTCTCTCCAGACCCTTAGCAACGACCTGTGATTGGTCAATGAGTTCCTAAAGAGTGAGCTCTGTGTGAGAGCTTGTGTGTTAGTGTTAGGTTGGTGTAGAGAAAGTGGTCAGTGTAGAGAGAGAGACAGAGAGGAAAGATTTTATGTTTTGTTTCTTTTATTTTGTAAAGTCTGTACATAGTAGCTTTATGGATACTAGTTGTTTCAGTAAATACTGTATATAGTTATCCAAGTGAGTTTGCTGAGTTCCTGCGTCCAGTTAATTACACAACAGTTCCTGCTGTCCAGTTAATTACACAACAGCCAGAAGCTTCCAGAAAAGTCTGCGGTTAACTCTGCTGTGTCCAGGAATACGTTATACTCCTGACACTAAATCTTAAGAATAACACATGTACACATACATTTATACGACAAACATATGCATTTAAACTATAAACACTCTAAAAAGAAATGTACTGTCATGGTGAACAGAGGAGGGCTTAGCACTCCCTTCCCTAAATGGACAATACACCCAGAGGTGCCAGATTCTCTGGACAATTGAGGGGGCACAACGCAGCACCCTGATATTGCAAGTGAGGTCCTCTGAATATTGAGGGGGCTCTGCCCTTTCAAAAAAAAATTGGGGATGGGGGAGAGAAAGTGTCTCTGTCTCCAGGAGCCAGGGTTTGAACACACGAGAAAGTAATTCATGTGGTGATGAAATGTTGCTAACAGCAGAATGGGGAGGGTGAGGGGAGCAGGAATCATATTTCTAGTGGGAGAGAGTTCTTTAGCAGAGCACCACAGCGAAGTTCTACAGATACAGCTGACAATGAGCTATGTGAGGTGGCTGCATATTGTGCCAATGGATTGAACCACTTTATACCCAATGCTGCGGAGCCACAAAACTTCACGAAAAAACAAACAAACAAACAAGCAAACAAACAAACAAACGGCATTAATTCTCTGACCTGTGTATTTGAGTGTAGTTTAAAAATAGATGGACTGTTAAAGGAATCAGATCATTTATCACAACCCTAGCACATTAGGATGTTTCCCCAAGTCCTTGCAGTCAACATGCAAGCTGACTAACCAGCCAACTTCCCTTCTCTCCCCACTAATGGCATCAACTCCAGCTTTGATCCTGTGTGACTCCATCAACCAAGAAATGTGGAGGTGGACAAAAAACCCACTGAAAGGAACAAGAATTCCTTTCATTTATGATAGCATCATGTGGCCTCTGGGACATTCGGTACAGCATTCAGATGACTCATCTGCCCATTTGGATTTTTTGTGAGCAATCAATGCATTATGTCCCAAGCAGATCAAAGGAACCCCTACCCACCCCTCTACTGCTCTCTAGAACCACCCCAGCATATTTCCAGAGGATTCTTGTATCCTTCAAACCCACCACTTCCAGGTGTCCTGAGAAGCCATGGAGGTTTTTTTCTGACCTTATATAATTGCTGTGTTGAGCTTGGTTCATCACACCTTACCAGAGGCTGAGTTGCTGCTACTACTTACTGCCAGGAGGCCAGATCTGCCCTGCAACCCGGTGGTCTCTCAGCTGCCAGACTTCAGAACTTGCCTCCTCATACAAAAGGGGTATCAATGGGGCAGAGCTTCTTTCTTGATAATCGGGGCCTACGTGTGGCTCAGCTCTGCCTGCTTGGGTTCTGCATTTTGCTTTGCCTCAGGCCTGGAGGTAAGAAATCCCCAAACTCCTTTG
Organism: Lacerta viridis; assembly: GCA_900245905.1. Classification (NCBI taxonomy): domain Eukaryota; kingdom Metazoa; phylum Chordata; class Lepidosauria; order Squamata; family Lacertidae; genus Lacerta; species Lacerta viridis. Next base: position 116,713 of record OFHU01003713.1, read on the forward strand.
TGAGCTCTGTCACATGTTAGCTGTGTGTGTCGGTGTAGATTCAGCTGGGACAATTTCTGAAAGGCAAGTGTAGTCCCTGCACTCAGAATGTTTGGGCAGCTGCTGAGGCTACACGGGAGTCCCGTTCTGCTGTGTGCAATATGCCCTCATTTTCTTTTTAAATCTCTTGTCCATCGTCAGGGAGAGGAGCACAACCCACCCCCATACTTTGGATATCCTCAGTGCCTCCTTGAGATAGTCTTTCTCTACAGCAGAGGTTTCCAACCTTTTTTGGTCCATGGCTCCCTTGAGCAACTACATTCTTTCTGTGGTGCCCCTGTGAGGAAATGGGCTCCAACCCCCAGGAGCCTAGTTATATCACCCCTTGGCTGCAGAGCCCACAGCCCTTCACCCGTTTTTGAACACCCTCCTTTGTGGGAGTGTTCCTTCAACTTCCTCTCCCCTCTCCTCTCCTTGTGAGTCCTACAGGCTGCCACCCCCCCCATCACTGGGCCACCCCTATCCCAAAAAGAGGTGCTGGCTGGCTGGGGTCCTTCACCCACTTGCCTGCTTACTCTGAGGCCACCTCAGCACCTGGCAACCAGCATCCCCTGGTCAGCCCCAGAGGCACCATATACACCTTTGGAGCTTGTAGCCAGGGCTGCTGCAACAAACAGCCTTTGGGAAGCCGAGGTGCAAGAGGGCATCAGAAGAGGGAGGGAAGGAAAGAGGGATGGAGGTTAGTCTTGCCCACAGCACTGCTGACCATCATTCAAGGCACCCCAGGGTGTCATGGCACACTGGTTGAAAACCACTGAACTAGAGTGACTCCACACTGGAGGGAGCTTCTGGTGTCAGGCTCCTTCAGCAGAAGAATGGGTGTCACTTTGGGGGGCACCTGGGGTTTCACCAGCACTATGCTTTGCAGTGCAGCAGCTGCTCATTAGGAAAGAGATCCGTTAGAAAGGGGAGAAGTGGTAGGATTAGCATGGCTTGTGTGCAAGACCCAAGATTTGCAACCCTTGGCCCATCCTTTAACAAAACCTCTGATTTAATTAGTTTTAAAGGAAGAAAAATGCTTGCTGGGAGAAACAAACAAGCAAACAAACAAACAAACAAACAAACATGTCTTTCCTTTACAGTGGATGCTCTCACATGCAGAGATTGCTATTCAACTCATCCCGACAACCCATGCAAAGTGACTCAGGAGACGTGTATCGGAGACATCTGTGTATTGGATGAAGTATTTTCAGGTAATGAGTCTGTCCCATTTACAGTCCTCCTTTGCGTATGCTGGACTAGAATGACTGGATGTAGAGGAGGGCCACGGCCGCCTGAGTTTTCAGTGGTTGCAAGCACTCAATAGGAGCCACGTTGGATCAGACCAAAGATCCATCAAAGATGTGGAGTAAAGTTTGTCCTTTTAAATGAAGTCTCTTTTGCTATGTACAAATTCAGTAACTTTCTCTTCATACTTGTTATTAACACAAATAATCTCTTTCTCTCTCCAGAAGAAAAGGGTGACTTGATAAAATATTCCAGAACATGCATACCTGCTTTCTATAAAGACTTTTGTGGACAAGAATTTTTTGTAGCCGAAAGTAAATATAAAGCAACATGCTGTCATACTGACATGTGTAACGATGAATAAAATCGGACTCTTATTGAAATAAAAATTGTCCAGTCTAAAAATATGGCTCAAAAGTTTTGCTGACAGAACTTCTTCCGAAACAGACACTCAGAACAATAATGTTACATCCAGAGAGTTGCATAAAATATCATGTGTTTATCCAAGCACAGGTACAGCATCTTAGAAATATGACATTAATTCATACAGAACTGAAAACAAAGCCCTGCCTCTCCCGTAGCCTCCATTACACCTGAGGCTGTGTTCCTTGAGTGACTCATTTTCACACCTGTCTCTTTGGTGGCCTGAGAGAGGGAACAAAAGACCAACTCAAACATAATGGAGAATTGCAATGGAATACCTTTCTCATGTTAGAAACACCAGCATGAGAGCTAGCAGAGAGCATTCTAGGTTAATTGTCCACAGTTAGGCACTCAGAGAAGATTGGGTTCTTTTGTGGAGATTCAGCATGTGTTTATGTAAAAAAATGAGTGTTGGTTTATTACATGAAATGAAATGAAAAGAGACAGCAATGTTATCAATACAGCATATGCACTCTTTTGAGTAAATACTCACCTTAATTATAGAGAGAAAGGAGAGTCCTAACTACTCAAGCCTGAAAGGTTGAGCGTGACAATGTGCCACAGAGCCACACTGAAAGTAGAATAAAATAAGGGAGTGAGGTGCCATATCTAATCAAGAAGGACGCAGAACGCAATGCCAGGGATCAGAGATTGGTGCCTAATGTGAGAGTTAAACTCTCACATGCCAAATCCTGTATCAGCAAGGCAACAGCGCCTCTTACCCATTCCTTGGTATGAGGTTCATATATGAGCATAGAGTATGAGCATAGGGTGGATCCTTGAAAACGGAGCAGGGAAGGGATCTCATTGGCAGAGGCATAGAAAGCCCAGAGGGTACCAGGGGCCCAGGGCCGACAATTTTTTTGTCAACACCCCCCCCCCCGGACCGGGGGCAGTGCCTCTACAGCACCCGGTACGGAGTTTGCATGTGTGGAATTCTGCCCATGCGCGCTCGGTACGGTGCAGCTCCGCCCAGCCGAGCACTGAAATAAGCCCTTAAAAAGAAATCAAAAAAAAAAATGAAAGGAAAGCAGCCACCGGCCGAGCGAACAAGCAAGCGGCTGCTTTCCTTTCCCTTTTCTTTTTATTAAGGGCTTTTTTCAGCACTGGCCCAGGCAGAGCTGCAGAGGCGAGGTGCAGGCCAGCGAGGAGGGGTGTCACGCCAGGCCAGAGACAAGCATGACGCCCCTCCTCACTGGCCCACCCCTCACCTCTGCGCCGCGGTAGCTGAACACTGAAAAAAGCCCTTTAAAAAAAGGAAAGGAAAGGAAAGGAGCCGCCGGCTGAGCAAGCAAGCGGCTGCTTTCCTTTCTTTTTCCTTTTTCTTTTTAAAGGGTGTTGCGTGACACCTGTCCTCGCTGGTCCGCCCCTCGGCTCCGTGCCATAGCAGCCGAGCGCTAAAAAGGCCCTTTAAAATGAAAAAAACACAAAAGGAGAACAGCCGCTTGATTGCTTGGACGGCGGCTGCTTTCCTTTCCTTTCCTTTTTTTTTTTTTTTAAAAAAGGGGGTTTTTTAGCGCTCGGCTGTTGCGGCATGGAGGCGAGGGGTGGGCCAGCGAGGAGGGCCGTGGCATGACACCCTTCCTCGCTGGTCCGCCCCTCGGCTCCGCACCGTGGTAACCAAGCGCTAAAAAAGCCCTTTAAAAAAAAGGGAAAGCAGTCGCCGGCGGCCAGCTGGCCAAGCAAGCAAACCAGCCTGCGCTGTGCGCCGAGCAATGTTTAGGCTCAGCTTTGCTTTGCGTTGATCGCGAGGGCGGGGCCCCGCCATGAGTTTCTCCCCCCAGGGCTGTACCCGGGACAGCCCGCCCCCACCCCCTTGCTCCGCCCCTGCTCATTGGGGCTTGTGAGCTACCTAACTATTGATAATGTGTGGTTTAAGCACACTCTGGGGCCAAGTACTCTCTATGGAGGGGTGAGAGGTCTGCCTTAGTGAGCAAAGTATATGATACCTCAATCCTTTTGAATCATGGCTAATTGCTGCTCGTTCCTGCTTGTTCGACATTTTGTTTACACAGATAAAAATGAATATACCAGTCTAAGAAAGGCATATTTTACACCAGTCTAAGATCGGCTTATTTTATATTAGACTCATGCTAACTAAACTGATGCTATGAGCCACATAAATAAACTGTGGGCCAAGGACATGCTAGCACCCATTGTTACACATCGCCTTGTTATTTTATAAGAGGGCAATACAGTGGTAACTCTGGTTCTGAACTTGATTCGTTCCGGAGGTCTGTTCTTAAGCTGAAAATGTTCTTGCATGTCAAGATCCCGTAATCACCCCCTCCATGAAGAATTAAACACCAGGACACAGATATCAGGTTAATGTTACTGGTGAAATTTTGCCCAATGATCCTGGATATATACAGGGAAACCCAGACATATAGCAGCCCTAATAATGGGTACTATAACTGTTAGAGATTTCAAATTGCCTACGTGCAGAACTTCAGCTGTCTATCTTCAAGCAATCACCAGTTGGCAGAAAGCCCAGATCTGCTCTCTCTCTAGACCCTTAGCAACGACCTGTGATTGGTCAATGAGTTCCTAAAGAGTGAGCTCTGTGTGAGAGCTTGTGTGTTAGTGTTTAGGTTGGTGTAGAGAAAGTGGTCAGTGTAGAGAGAGAGACAGAGAGGAAAGATTTTATGTTTTGTTTCTTTTATTTTGTAAAGTCTGTACATAGTAGCTTTATGGATACTAGTTGTTTCAGTAAATACTGTATATAGTTATCCAAGTGAGTTTGCTGAGTTCCTGCGTCCAGTTAATTACACAACAGTTCCTGCTGTCCAGTTAATTACACAACAGCCAGAAGCTTCCAGAAAAGTCTGCGGTTAACTCTGCTGTGTCCAGGAATACGTTATACTCCTGACACTAAATCTTAAGAATAACACATGTACACATACATTTATACGACAAACATATGCATTTAAACTATAAACACTCTAAAAAGAAATGTACTGTCATGGTGAACAGAGGAGGGCTTAGCACTCCCTTCCCTAAATGGACAATACACCCAGAGGTGCCAGATTCTCTGGACAATTGAGGGGGCACAACGCAGCACCCTGATATCGCAAGTGAGGTCCTCTGAATATTGAGGGGGCTCTGCCCTTTCAAAAAAAAATTGGGGATGGGGGAGAGAAAGTGTCTCTGTCTCCAGGAGCCAGGGTTTGAACACACGAGAAAGTAATTCATGTGGTGATGAAATGTTGCTAACAGCAGAATGGGGAGGGTGAGGGGAGCAGGAATCATATTTCTAGTGAGGCACCAAGATACGAGCCCCAGAACCCCATTTCGGAGATGCCCCCACTCCATTTTAGAGATTCAACTTTGCTTCAACTTTGCCAGCTAAAATCCTTACATTGCAGCTTCTTAGACAAACTTAGCAAATCAGCAGAATGCCAGTAAACGGCCGATCACAGACTTCCTCTTTTCAACACTATGTCTGGTTTCAGGGAAAGAGCTAACCACAACTCACCCCATGACCGAGCCATTTCCTGTGAACATCAGCAGAAGCCAAAATAAGGTCCCAGGTGCAGTTGGGGGTCAACGGCTAGGCATTTAGGCACTGAAATAATAGCATATAGCACCTCCTGGCGGCTAAAGCAGCTTGAAACAGACAAAGGCAGCCGGACAAAGGAAATGTTCTGATTTGCTAACGCAGTATTATAATATTAGTTCTGATAGGCCAGGAGGAGGGATTTAGGAGGAGCTTTACTATGTCATAGAGAGTACTTAAGCTTGCCCCACAGGAGGTGGGGTGTGCATTCGCCTTTTGCTTACTGAATGCACCTTATTGCAATAAAGAAACTTTGCTTTTGGAAACTTTGCTGCCTGAATCTTTCTTCTGGTCTTATTGGGTCAAGGCATACAGGCGTAACATTTCTGGTGCCGTCAGTGACTCGGATCGGGCCTTAAGCCCTCGACCAGAGGCAGCCCCCTTTGCCTCCCAGGCAGGGCGGCAGGTGCTGGTCAACAGCCCTGTGACCTTGCGCGCACCACCTCAGTCTTAAGAGTTGGAAGGGATCAGAAGGCATCTTGACCCCCCCTCCGCCCTGCAAGGAGTGGCAACGGACAAAGAACCGGGGAGACAGGGAAGACAGCCGGCTTTTGGTGAGTACTGACCCTCTATATTAATTAGAGGAAGGGGGACTTGATCACTCCCCGGCGTGTATGGTATTAGCCAGCAGGTAAGGGGTCCTCTGGCGAACCCATATACGCAGAGGTAGGACAGGTAGGACAGGTAGATACATAGATATGTGTAGGTAGGCAAGAAAGGACAAAAGGGGAAAAACTTTGGGAGGTATATGTGTGTGGTGTGTGAATAAGGTACTCCAGTGATTGTGTGTATGCATGAGAGGCCGGGGCGTTAGTGCCACTAGCCAAGCGACGTGTGGTCCCGAGGTGCGGTTTCAGGTAGCGCGAGCTCACCTGGCCACTAACAGGACGCGGAGAAAGGTGTGTGATTGTACCCTGGTAGGAGCGGAGTACCTCAGCAGCCCAGGATGGGAGGAGGGTCCAGCAAAGGGACTCCCCTCCAGTGTTTTCTGGACCATTGGAAGGAAGCCACAGAGGGCGACGATTGGGGATTCCCGTTGAGGAAAGGACGCCTACGATCCCTGTGTGAAGTAGACTGGCCAACACAGGGTACAGGCTGGCCCTCCGAGGGAAGCTTTGATGAGAACCTCATCAATCCCTTATGGCGGACTATAATTGACAATCATCCAGACCAGATCCCATACATCTCCACCTGGAAGGCGGCTGTAGATGATAACCCCCCGTGGTTGCAAAGATGCAGAAAAACGCCACCGAGGGCAAAGATCTGCAGTATACAGAAGTTAGCAAAACACCCACCCATACTGGACAGTCAGGAAGAGGAGCTTATGGTTCCGCGGCCACCCCCTTATGCGCCCCCAGTACAACAGCCCCAGAACGCAGACCCACCGGCTGGGGCAGAAGGGGGACAGGGGAATAGGGTGAAGGTCCCTAACACCCAAACCCTGGAAGAAATATACCCAGACCTCAGAGAATTAAGGGAAAAGGATAAACCGGTATAGGTCCTCCAATCCTAAGCATAAAAGTGCAGCGGCAGCCTACAGCAGGGCCCGTAATCAGGCACTGAAAGACTATGCAAAAAGGTGCAAGGAAGCACCACCAGAAGACCTAATTGCCCCCCTTCGGGTGGTATGGGACAATCCGCCCCCACCTGGCGCCAATGCCCCACCCCGGACGTACACCATGCAGTATGTTCCCTTTACCACCACAGATTTGATGAATTGGAAGGTACACACACCACCCTTTAGTGAAAAACCTAAAGCTATGGTGGATTTAATGGCATCTATCTTCGCTGCCCACGAACCAACCTGGCCAGATTGCCAGCAGTTGCTGAATACCCTTTTTACCACAGAGGAAAGAAGGAGGATAGATCAACAAGCATTAGAACACTTGAAGGAACAGAGAGTGTTAGAAACAGATTGGCCCACTCGATATCCATCGTCTGATCCCAAATGGAACGCAAACAATGATGGAGACCGAAACGCCCTAAAAGCATATAGGGAAACTCTCCTACAAGGTATCCGAAGGGCAGCTAGGAAGCCAACAGACCTGTCCAAGGTCTCGGCTGTGACCCAGAAGGCAGATGAGAGCCCTGGGGATTTTCTGGAACGGTTAATGGAAGCCTATAGAATCTGGACTCCATTTGACCCCGACCTCCCCGAGTATGCGGCGATGGTCAATAGCTCATTTATCGCACAATCCACTAAAGATATAAGGACAAAGATACAAAAGCAGGATGGGTTTCAAGGAAAGTCCCGGAGTGAATTGATGGCAATTGCCCAGCGAGTGTATGACTATAGAGGGGAGGAGGAGAAGAAGGAAAAGAGGAAGTGGATGAAGGAGAAGGCGGCAGTTATGGCGGCAGCTTTGGCCCAAGGGGAACCGGCGACTCGGGAGGGCCAGAGGGGCCCAGAGACAAGAGGTAGAGGCCGGGGAAGAGGCCAGCCGCTTGGAAGGAACCAGTGTGCGATATGTAAGAAGGATGGACATTGGAGACGGCAATGCCCCCAGAATCAGGCGGGCAGGATGGAAGGAGGACAGAGGGAACAAAGAGGACAAAGAGGAGGAGTGTTTGGAGGAAGATATGCCAGAGGACCAGACAGGAGAGATTTCGTGGGCCTTGCAGGCATGGAGGAGTATCATGATTAGGCAGGACCGGGTTCTTCTCTCAATTTAGGCCTCCGAGAACCTATGGTCAGGGTGAAATTGGGAGGCCGCATTATGGACTTTATGATCGATACTGGGGCCCAATACTCTGTTATAACCAAACCTGTACAGCCTGAAAGCCAAGAGTCAGTAAATATTGTAGGGGCCACAGGGGATCGGTCCCGAAAACCGTTCTTACAACCATTAGAGTGCCAAGTTGGAGGACATCACCTCACCCACCAATTCTTGTACATACCAGAGTGCCCAGTGCCATTGCTGGGAAGGGACGTTCTCACCAAGTTGCAAGCCCAAATCGCTTTCACCCCCAAAGGACCAGAATTGAAATTGCCCCCACAGGCAGCAGGCATAATGACGATCACAGTGCCCAGAGAACAGTCCTGGAAATATCTGGCGTACATAGGCCGCCCAACTACCCTTGCTGAAGTAATAGAACAAATACCAGAAACCACACTCCAAGCCCCACCAGGGGTGTGGGCAGAAGACAACCCCCCAGGAATGGCTAAGAATATTCCACCCATAATTGTTAGAGTGAAGCCATCAGCGACGCCAGTCGCTGTAAGACAGTACCCTATACCGAGACGAGCAGCGGAGGGAATCCAAAAACATCTAGACCGATTGTTACAATTTGGCTTACTCAAACCCTGCCAATCTGAATGGAATAGCCCATTGTTGCCCATCAAAAAGCCAGGCCCAGGAAACGAGTTTCGTCCGGTACAGGACCTTAGAAGTGTGAACCAGGCCATAGAGACCCTACACCCTAATGTACCCAACCCGTACACCCTGTTGAGTTTGATTCCACCCGAAGCTCGATTCTTCACGGTGTTAGACCTGAAAGACGCATTCTTTTGTTGCCGGCTGGCACCACAAAGCCAACCCATATTCGCTTTCCAGTGGGAGGATCCACTGACGGGAGCCAAAGGACAGTTAACTTGGACCAGGCTACCACAGGGTTTCAAGAACTCCCCAACCCTATTTGGCACGGCACTAGCCAAGGACTTGTCTAAATACCCCTCAGTGCCTGGGGAAAAGGTTCTGCTACAGTACGTTGATGATTTGATTCTGGCAGCAAAAGACTTTAGAACATGTAAAGAGGGCACTGAGGAGTTATTACATTTGTTGTGGGAGGCAGGATACAAAGTCTCCCGGAAAAAAGCACAACTGTGCTTGGAAGAAGTGCAGTATCTAGGCTATAATGTGTCACACCAGCAAAGGGCTTTGAGACCAGAGAGGAAAGAAGCCATATGTCTTATAAGAAGGCCCACGACTAGAAAACAGTTGCGGGGTTTTCTAGGAGCAGCAGGATGGTGTAGAATTTGGATACCAGGATTCAGCATAATAGCAAAACCTCTAAACGAGAGTACCAGGGGAAAGGAGAAAGACCCTTTTGTGTGGGGACCAGAGCAGCAAGAGGCTTTTGAGACTATTAAGAAATGCCTAATGGAGGCTCCGGCCTTGGGGCTGCCAAACCCAGAGAAGCCCTTCCAACTGTATGTGCATGAGCAGAATGGCGTGGCAGCTGGAGTTTTGACTCAGAAGCTAGGAAGCTGGAATCGGCCTGTAGCTTATCTTTCAAAGCAACTGGACCCAACGGCTAAAGGATGGCCACCCTGTCTGAGATCAGTGGCAGCCACTGCAGTCTTGGTGACAGAAGCAGATAAATTCACCTTTGGCCAAGAAATGTATGTAAATGTACCCCATGCTGTTCTCACCCTCATGGAGTACAAAGGGAGCTACTGGCTGACAAACCCCCGAATGGCCCAATACCAGGGCCTGCTGTGTGAAAACCCAAGAGTGCACCTAAGAGTGGTGAATACCCTTAACCCCGCCACCCTGATGCCCCTACCAGATGACGAGGAGATAGAACACCATGATTGTCTCCAGGTGATGGACGAAGTCTACTCCAGCAGACCAGACTTGAAGGATGAACCCCTGAAAGATCCTGATGTTGTATATTACACAGATGGGAGTAGCTTTGTATCCAATGGCGTTAGGAGGGCTGGGTATGCTGTGGTGACCAACGATGAGATTGTAGAGGCAGAAGCTCTGCAACCGGGAACCTCTGCCCAGAAGGCCGAAATAATTGCACTCACTAGAGCCCTGCAATTGGCAGCTGGATGTAAGGCGAATATATATACAGATTCAAAGTATGCCTTCTTAACCCTGCATGCGCATGGAGCTCTATGGAAGGAAAGAGGTTTGATAGGAGCCCATGGAAAAGCCTTGAAGTATGGACAAGAAGTGGAAAGTCTATTAGAGGCAGTGTGGGCCCCTGAGAGGATTGCTGTAATGCATTGCAAAGGACATGGGCGAGGCAAGGATTTGGTCACCAGAGGCAACCATAAGGCAGACAAGGCTGCCCGAGAAGCAGCTATGCAATCACCACCTTCAACCGTGGCTGCACTCATCCCAGAAATATCCACTGAAGACTTGGAACCTCACTATTCTCCTGAAGAGCAAGAATGGGCACAACAGGAGGGAGCCCGACTGCAAGATGGATGGCTACTCCTCCCAGACAACCGAGTGTTCGTGCCTCAACACTTGGCCAGCAAAATTGTGAGAAACTACCATGAGTCCACACACTTGGGTGGCACTGCTGCTAGGGAACATCTCGGGAGAAAATTGTATGTGCCTAACCTCTCACAATTAACTGCTGCTATCTCCCAGAGGTGTATCCTTTGTGCCAAAAACAACCCCAAGCAAGGAATGCAACCCCCACCGGGTGTACAACATGTGGGATACAGCCCTATGGAGAATCTGATTGTGGATTTTACTGAGTTGCCACCTGCAAGGACTTGCAAATATCTGCTAGTGTTTGTTTGTACGCTGACCGGATGGGTAGAGGCGTTCCCAACACGGACTGAAAAGGCCAGGGAAGTAACTAAGAAACTTCTAACCGAGCTAATACCCAGGTTCGGACTGCCCAGGAGTATAGGGAGTGATAATGGACCAGCCTTTATCGATCAGGTAGTGCAGGAAGTGTGCAAGACACTTCAGATAAAGTGGAGACTGCACTCTGCCTATAGGCCACAGAGTTCGGGAAAAACTGAAAGGATGAACCGGACTTTGAAAATCCAATTGGCCAAATTAACCCAAGAGACCGGACTGAAGTGGACAGATGTCCTCCCTATAGCTCTGTTCAGAATTCGAAGCGCCCCCACCAAGAGACTTAAACTGTCACCATTCGAGCTCCTGTATGGGAGACCACCTCCCTTTGTTCGTGAAATACCAGCTAGTTTGGGGCAAGTGGGAGATCATATCACCCATGAGCAAATACAGTCTCTCTCTCGTGTTTTTGCTTCTCTCAACAGGTGGGCCCTCGAACGAACTCCGTGCAGTCTGGCGGAGCCAGTCCATCGGTTCCAACCAGGCGACAGCGTGTGGGTGAAGGAGTGGAAGCGCGACCCTCTCATTCCTCGGTGGCGCGGCCCGTATACAGTTCTCCTATCCACGCCAAC
>OFHU01001124.1:0-41187 GCA_900245905.1 Lacerta viridis
TGCAACTGGAGAAACTCAAATTCCCCCTATTTTCCCTTTAAAATATATATCACATTTTATTTGCCTGGGTATAATTTTACAACATAACCAAGTTCATTAAAAAGACAGGAATGAGTGTGAGCACTTGGTGTGTTTTATGTCTTCAAAGAGCTTTTTTTTTTTTGCATCACTGCAGAAAGCCAATAAACAACTCCAAAATATGTACAATATAGCTTCCTCCTCCCAAAAAAATATTCTTTAGCTTTCTTTCTTTATTTAAAGGCATGCAATAGAAGCAGTCTTTAAAGATAGATGAAATTTCCCAAAGGGAAAATCTTGTTCTAGTTTGAGATGCATATAATTTTTGCCATGTACTTTGCTTGTTGTTGTCTTGTTGCATTATAAGTAGCCCTTTTTTTTTAAAAAAAGCATACTTGCGTGCACACACACACACACACACAAATATCTCATTCCTTCTAACTCAGGTAGATTGCAACCGTTCAGTAAGAGCCAAAAAGACAACAGAGGTATTCAGTAAGAGCCAAAAAGACAACAGAGGTTATGCTTGTCTAATATTTCAGAAAAAGGAATTCCCTAGGATAGGCACTACAACACTAAAGGCCCATTTCCTACATTGTGTGGAAAGGACCTCCTGATACTATGGTATCTTTGGGAGGTCCTTAACTGTAAAGTGCAGTGATTGATAGGGTGTATAAGAAGTGAGAGGATCTTTCAGGTATTCTGGTCCCAAGCTGCATACTCAAACAAGAACTTTGAACTTAGCCCAGGAGCTAAGTATGCTGTTACCAAGCATGCGAAACACTGTGGAGAGTGGATAGCAGCTATCTTCATACTGCCAAGCCAATGGATACAGTATCTGTCCCAGCACTGTTTATCATGAGTGACAATACTTCTATCGGATTCCAAGAGAATGCTTCCACCAGAGATCCTTCAAATACACATTCAGGAAATTTGTATCTGGGACCTTCTTCATGAAATTTGCATGCTTTACTGGTATTTTTACTTGCAACCTATTCTACTGAAGCAAATGATATATAAATAGCCACATGAGTGCCTACAAATGAGCTTGGTATATCTGAATATTGTTTTGGGTGCATGTGGTGGTGAGAACGCAACAGGTGGAATTGTACGCAATCTGCAGGCAAGGTCATCCCTCCTCAGCGCCTAAATCCTGCCAAATTTCACCAGGATGGCTGCAGTGGTTTTCCTGCAAGTGCAGCCTTTATATTTTCAGGGAGCTTTTTTTTCCTTCTTTTTCTTTTTTAAAAGGAATTATTTACCCTCCCTTGATATTTTGCGGACAATTTGTTAAAAACTGCAGGTGCACACGAGAGAAGCCCCTGTGTAAGGAACCTGAAAAATAGCAAACAAATATGTCCAGAGGCATTTGTGCTATGCAGTTACAAGCTTAGCATGTCAGTCACAGTACAACTCTCCTTCCACCACCTCCCTCTGAAACCCGGCATCTTCCTTAAGCTTAGAGGGGACAAATAAATGATTCGCTCTTGAAAAGCTGATCCTTCCTCCAAAGCACTGGAATAGGAGAGTCCTGATAAAATCATTCCCTCTGATTACATACTAGACCTCGCAGGTGAGTGGGAAGGCCCCACCCCCACCCGAACCCGATGTTTTCCTTCAGCTAGAGATGTAAGTTTTCATTTTGCAAAGCTTCTCTCCCCTCCCCCCCATTAGCAGTAAAGCTTAGAAACTTAGTTTTCCTTCTCATAAATATTTGTCTGCAGCATTTTTTCTTTGACGCCTAGATTGCTGAGGCACATAATAAAGTGCTTTGTAGATCCCTCTGCGGAACCCATCACAGCCAGTTACTTGGGGTTTGTACAAACAATTTGCACACCTCCATCACGAGCACACCTAGTCCACATGAATTTTATAAGGATGTATACTGATTGGGTGAACATAACTACATGCCTTACACCAAATCAGATCATTGGCCCCCCACCAAGTTCTGTATTTCCTACACAGCCTGGCAGGGTTTAGGGCAGGGGTTTTCCCCCAAGCCCCACCCGGAGATGCTGGGGATTGAACCTGGGACTTTCTGCATGCAAAACAGATGCTCTCCACCACTCAGCTACAGCCCTTTCCCACTTGTGCATTAATATAAAACCAAGCACTGTTATTTGCACAGACAGGCGGAGACCCCCCGACCCTGGGCGACACCTGCATGGAATAATGACTCAAGACAACATGTTATTGGGTTAAAATATGGCCGCAACTTTATCAAAACTTCAGATGTAACCTTGGCTTAGGCATTGGGTGTTTATCCCTCCCAGTCCCCGGCTGGGGATCTGGGGGAACATCAGGGTTATCGAGAATGTGTGGGGATTGGGCTGGCTCTGGAGAACGTCTGTTCAAGCAGAGAGGCCCCCCCCATTTTGCCACTGCCACAGGGGAGAGCAATGACAACCTAACAGCGTATGGCCAATGCCTCCCCTCAAAACAACCCCTTTAACAGGGAACCCTGGGATCGCTGCCGCAGGAGTGGGCATGGGTCACCACTTCAGGCCCTCTCCCCCATTTAGGGAACATAGACTAAAGGATTCCGCCCGAGGCCTGAAACCACCAAAGTTGTGACATTCTGCTACAGGGAAGGCGAAACCTGCCAATGCAGGAAAATTCCTTTCCAGCCCTTCAACAGCGACCATAACGTAGAAGCGTCTGCGTACCTGTGAAGAAGAGGTTAACTTGCAAAAGAAGGCTTAACTAAGGAAGGGCAGGGTGGGAGAAGCTCTGAAGCCAACTGAGAAGTCCCAGGTAAGTTCTGCCCACTGTTGTGTGGGCTGGTTGATGCCTCCCCTTACCTGGCCAACTCTCTCCTGGCAACGCCCCCCCCCAGCTGGGATTGGGTAACTGGCAGATGTAAGTGGCTACCTCCAGGTGTCAAGCCTTGGGGGGGGGGGACATATCCAGGCTGTATTGCCGGGAACTACATGGGATCGGGTGTGTGTGTGTCTGCTGCTGCAAAAGGCACCCCTCATTTGATGTGAGGAGCAGTCATTATATCTCACAGGTGTCATTATCTATATCTTTGGGGGAGGGGGCATGCTTGCTCCTCCACCATGTCAGAATAGTGCTGGTTCAGTAAAGTCTGTGAACTGGATTTTTGTTTATTGACATCTCTCTCTCTTTTTTCTTTTCTTTTTTTCTCTTAAAAAAGGGGTTTTCTCTCCTTCCATTATAACAACAGTATCAAGTTCTGGACAAAACAAGATTAGCTGTAAAACTTTGGGGAGGAGATAGAATGCAGTTGTGAATAACTGTACAAAGGTTAATATGGATGAGCTTGGAGGATCATTTACTGTAGCATCTAAAATTAAAAAGAGAAAGAGAGTGTCTAAGCTGTTCTGGTATCTGTGTAACCTAATCAGCTGCTCTTTATCCATGAATTGTTGTTTAATTAACATACTGTACAATAAATGTCTTCTTACATCTAAATTAAGTGCTTATTTGAGAAGCTTAATTTGCAGTGTTACTTTTAGATTACTGATCACCCATAAATCATCTGACAGTATCTTTCCCTCCTATAATCACAAAATTATTTTTATGGGTATAGACTAAGCAGAACAGATGATAGATGGATGTGAAGAGTAGAAAGAGATTCCAGGTGGTAATGGAAAATAAATTAATAGCTGTATTCCATACTCTAGTGATTCTCCTTTGAGATGTGGTTTCTTATCCAATTTCCACTAACATTTAAAAAATTGCTATTCTGCTCTGGTGGCTATAAAATGTCAAGTAATATATTTGAAAGTTTAAGATTAGTTTTTGCACAATGAACTGGGGGTGAGAGAGAGTGCTCCATTTGGAGATTTGTAATAAATATCTTAAAAAAAATATATAGTAGCATCCGTGACTAATCTACAGATATTTCATATTAGCATATTACTTTTGTTCTTAGGCTCTACATGTAAATTTTGGAAGAGGGAATAAAAACCAATTTTTTGACTGACATACTGTAGTGTGTTACCACCTAATGCAACTTGGATACAACTACAGCTTGGGGAAAATTCAAGTGCCCTTCAGTTTTAGCAGGGCTTGGAGGATTTTACAGAAAAGTAAAATATGTGTACTGTTTCAAATTCTTGCCATACTTATATACAGTGTGCCTTTCTTTAGCATGCTGTTATACACTCTCTGGCTTATATATAATAAGAATGCTAAACTAGCCATGATACAGCAATTTGTCTGGGGGCTGCTGTTGTAAATCCCTCATTTACACGCTAGTCCTCAAATGTACACTTGGATGTCTATCCCATTGCTTCCTGCACAATCTTTACCTCCATGTCTGCCTGTCTTAGAGAGTAGCTTTGTAATGGATTCTCATTGGATTTTTAAGGTGATGCAGTAGCCCAGTGGGAGAGCATTTATTTTACACGCAAAAAGTCCCAGCTTCAGTCCCTGGCATCTCCAGCTAGGGCTGTGAAAGAACTCTGCCTGGAGAACTACTGCCAACCAGTGTAGCTTGATGGAACAATAATCTGGCTCATTGTAAGGCGGATTCCCATTGGTTGTATCCAGTGCTAGCTCTAACTTTGTTGGACACGATCTTATGTCCCAGATGTTACTCCATAAAGTACAGTGCATCCTCAGTGGTACAACATGTGCATTGCCTGCAGAATGTCTCAGGTTCAAACCATGGAAACTCCAGGTAGAACTGGGGGAGACTTCTGCCTTAAACTCTGGAGAGCTGCTGTCAGTCATTCTAGACAATACTGAGTTAAATGGAACAATGGCTTGATTTGGTATATTGAAGCTTTCTATGTTTCTATTGAACATGGCACATTCCAAAGCTTTTTGGAGTTCTAATCATCATCATTTTGTGCTCAGCACGGTCCTCTACCTACATATAAATATCACCAATCAAGTTGATGGAAAGGGCCCTAGCTCAATAGCAGACTAGAATGCATGTTTGCATGTAGAAAGTCCCCAGCTTCTCCACCAAAGGAATTAGGTTGCAGGTGCTGCAAAAGACACTTAACGTCCAAGAATCTGCTGCCAGTTAGAATATGTAGACAAACCAGCATGTTGACTCAGCATTGTAGGAGTAGCCAATATGGCATCGTCCAGATGTTTTGGACCATAACACCCACCAGTCCTAGCCAGCATAGTCAATGAGCAGGTGTCATGGGAATTGTGGTCTCCAACATTGGGAGAATGACACATTGGTTATCCCTGCCATATGTTGGTTTATCATAAAGCATCTCTGTAAACTGGCTACAACAAGAACACATGATCTATTAAAATAAAAGAAGTTAAGGAAGGGCTGATTCACAGGAGCCATTTCATCATTTTATGACTGCAGTGTCTGTCAGAACTTTCATATTGCCACAAATGCAGTGCTTTGGGGAACATATAAAGCTGTTATACCAGGTCAAACTTGCCCAGTAACATCTATTCTGACTGGCAGTTCTCCAAGGTCTTGAACAGAGGTCTTTCCTATCACCTGCACCCTGATTCTTTTTTATTTAAAAGGAAGATTTCAGAGACTGCACCAGGGATCTTCTGCATGCAAACAAGTTGCCCTGCCATTGAGCTATGGTCTCTCCCTTCTCCTGAAGGAGTCATTTCACACATTCAACAGTGAGCCATCAAATGCTATTTTTAACCAGGTGATGCAAGGCACCATTCACAAGCCATTTTCCCACTCAAGAGCCAATGGGCCATGGGCCCAGCGTGTGCTCTTGAAATGTTTCCATGGGGACACTGTTTGTACCATTCAATCATCTAGGAAACTAAAAGGCTGCTACCTCTAAAGATAAAAGCCTTCACTCTTACCACCAGGGTGTGGGTTTTTCTTATCAGTGCAGCTTGGAAAGAGAGATATGAGAAGTACGCTTTCAAATCCTTGGCCTTTCCTGAATTGTTGCCATACGGAAAGGCCTAAAGACTCCCTCCCACACATCTAATTTTTGTTCCCATCAGCACAGTTCAATTACCAATCAACCCACATTCCATGTCTGCTTTATTGATACATTGATGCTGGAATTCCAAGGAGACTATCAGGTTTCAGTGGTCTGAGTTCACAAGCAACATCCATGCATCAGGAAATGGACTGTGGAGGTCATATGTATATGGGGTGGCACTGTGGTATGGCTCTATATCTAGTTCATACTTTGTTGTTGTTTAGTTGTTCAGTCATGTTCGACTCTTCGTGACCCCATGGACCAGGGCATGCCAGGCACGCCTGTCTTTCACTGCCTCCCACAGTTTGGTCAGACTCATGTTGGTAGCCTCGAGAATACTAGTTCATACTAGAGTTGTGCATACTGACACCTTGAAATTCTCCTTCCTGTTTGTGATCAGATAATCAAGGGGAACCATTTTACTAAAGTTGTCAAGGCAGACGGCAGGGGGGTGGGCGTGCCAAGAAACAGTTACTTAAAAGGGCAATGACAGCAACACACCTCCTTTGTCCCCTGCCCACTTCTAAGTTTTATCTATCTATCTGTCTATCTATATCTATCTATCTATCTATCTATCATCTATCTATCTATCTATCTATCTATATCTATCTATCTATCTATCTATCTATCATCTATTTTTGCTGTCACTGCAACTTTGTTGGCAGGCTGGCCACCATTTTCTACCTTCCACAATGCCCTGGACCATCATTGTGGGACAAAATGCTGGCGACCACAAATGTTGAAGAATATTTACAGAAGTGCAAAAGGGGCCTCTTAGTGGCTGAGAAAAAGAAATATCACACGCAAAAAAGTATTCAGATAAAATTCTGCACAGTTGTAGCTCATACAGATTATACATCTGATTAGATTTGGTCATAATGAGAGTACCGAGAGTCTGAGGCTCATGCTCTGGTGATTACTACAGTCTTGTGCCAACTGCTGTCTCCTTTTCTTTTTGTTCTGAAGCATCAATTAGATTAAGATTTCATTCTTCCAGCTGCTTTTCCTTTAACATGTGGCATGGATATTTCTTCCTTGTTAAGTTAAATTTTATCAGTCCTCTCTATAATAGACACCTCAGTTGCTTCCTTTTTCAGTGAATGACTGGGAAGGTAGGAATGTATTGTGTCAATTGCATATAGAAGACTGGGCTCAATGTTTTATTTAAGTGTGGGATTGGTGGAGTTATGAAGTGGATAATCTTGAAAGAAAGAAAGAAAAAGAAAGAAAGAAAGAAAGAAAGAAAGAAAGAAAGAAAGAAAGAAAGTTCCAGGACCATAGGATCAGAGAGAGTGATGACACTGCATCAGAATGAAAGTTGTAGCATAGTTCATGAAGCACTATATCTTCTATCTACGAGTCCTTCTCAGGAGGTAGCAAGGTTCATACTCTGTGAGACAGCAGGGGCAATTATAGCTATTTACTTGTTGCATATAACCTCCATCTTAGGTAGCTTCTCAGCTGTTTCAGTACCCCTTGCCTTGGAACCTGGTGTTGCCCTGATGGATATCTATTTAGCCTTTCCACACCATTAAAGGATGGAAGTAATCAGACATGTACATGGAGAGTGGCGATTGTTTACATTTGAGGGCTTGTAGAACTGTGCTTGTAACAAATGGAAGCCATTTTCTCTGGTGTTTAATAGCTTTTGTATTTCATGGCTGTTTGTTATTGTGATCAAGCTATACTGAATAACCTTCTCACAGCTAGTAGGGAGGCATCCCTATGGTCAGGTGTGTCTAAGAGTATGGGGGGAATAAGATTACCAACTCAGTTCCCACATTAAATTCCTTATAAGAGTCTCTCCAACTACCCAGTCTCTAGCAAGAGCTCTTCAGGGGATGTGAGAAGGCTGCAGTAGAAACAGGAGCTCTAATTGTCCCATTGTGCATACAGCCCTTTAGATCCTATTGGTAAATAGTTATTTCCTCTTATCTCTATTATTTTCTTGGCTCTAGCAAGACCATTTGCTGTTGCACAGGCATGCTTTAGGAACCATGATAATGAGATGGTAGAGTTCTTGTGGTCATAGAATGTGGTGTATGACTACAGACTGCAGCTGGAAGATTACATTTTTAAATATTTATTTGCATTTTAAAAACCCTATTTGCAAGTAGAAAGCTGCTTTCTCAGACCAGGGAGTGGGATGAGCCAGAAACACTACCCCTTGGAATGCAGAAAGCTTCCTTAAGCCAAACCATTAATCAACCCCCCCATCAAGGTTAGTATTGCCTACATAGTGATTAGTTAAACCATAGGGTTTTTTTTCTGGGAGATGATGTATTTTCCAAGGAATCTTACCCTGTCATAAGAGCCTCTGTAATAAAGCCTTGGAGAAATGATTACTCATGTCATCACATGCAAAACCCAAAGAGAGTTGTAAGATTCAAATGTGGAAGATATCTTTAATAATGTTTTGTTTCTCTTATCCATGGACCCTGGGGCAAAATCTTTACTACCCCTGATTGAAATTGGGTGAAATTGATGAGCACCACAATCCCAGAGTCGTCCGCAACTGGACAATGGTCAGGGGTCCCTTTACCTTTAAGTATAAAAAACCGCTGTTACTGCTTTAGAAGATGCAAGGAATAGAGTACCCACTTTAAATATACAGGCACCATACACAAGACAACCAAACAATGCCTGAACTTTTCTTCAACTTGAAAACTGATTATTGCTTCCAGTCAAAAACAATCTTTCCCAGAGTTTGCCACATTACAAACAGGCTCTCTAGGCAATGATAAGGGAGGTGGAAAGCAGGGTTTCTGATCCAATTTTTTTTATTGATAATCTGTGAACCGGATATAAACAAGAAGCTCATCATTAATTTTTATTTTTCATGAGCTCACTAAGGTGACCATTTCCCTACCTGCAAATTTCTCATTTTAATCCTGACAACTTGCCTGAAAGAAAGTGCCTACTGCCCATTACATTCACCGTTCAGAGGATTTAAAACTCCAGAGGGCCCTGTTAAATTCCACTTTATGTTGGCATAAGTAGCTGCAATTGTGTCAGTAATTTACATTTAGGGAGAGTTGAAGTCCTTTTTTCCCTCTCTGTCCTTGAAATGATAAAGCTGCTTAGTCAGTGTAGAAAATTCAGCTAGGCTAATGCTTTTTCTCTCTCCCTCCTCTTGCTTCTGTGAGATTGTCTGCATTTTTTTCTTAATGATCAAATCAAGACTGCGGACTCAGTCCTAGGCTGCAATTACTGGGGTTTTCTTGAGGAAGGCACTGTAGGTGATGTGTCCTTGGTGATGACTCCCTCAATAAATGTAAATGTCAAGGGTATGAATTGCAGTGGTATGAACTGATCACTATGGAACAGCAATGCCAATTTATGAACAGGCTTCTTTGAATTACTATTATTGTTACTATTCCTATTATGATTGTTATTATTCTGTCAATATCAACAGCATCAGTTTACACCACCTATCAAACCAGATTCTCTGGGCAGTTTGCAATTAAAACACTAAAATAAAATAGATAACAAAAGCAAAAAATCAAGCACACTATCCCACCCCACCCCCAACCTGAAAGGTAAAGGGACCCACAGTTAAGTCCAGTCGCAGACGACTCTGGGGTTGCGGCGCTCATCTCGCTTTACTGACCGAGGGAGCTGGCGTTTGTCCACAGACAATTTTTCCTGGTCATGTGGCCAGCATGACTAAGCCGCTTCTGGCAAAACCAGAGCAGCGCACGGAAACGCTGTTTACCTTCCCGCCGGAGCAGTACCTATTTATCTACTTGCACTTTGACGTGCTTTTGAACTGCTAGGTTAGCAGGAGCTGGGACCGAGCAATGGGAACTCACCATGTCGCGGGGATTCGAACCACCGCCCTTCCGATCGGCAAGCCCTAGGCTCAGTGGTTTAGACCACAGTGCCACCCATGTCCCTAGCCCCAACCTAAAATAAGCATAAAACATGAAGCAACAGAGAACTCACATGTAGCAGAGATCGTGGCTACAATGCCATTAGACATCATAAGACAGATCCAGAGAAAGGAATGTGATATGTGACAAAGACAGCTCTTTAACAGTAAGGTTTTAGGGAGACTCCAGGGTCACCACTGAAAACCCAACTCACGTAGTCTATATGACACCCCCCCCCCCGATGTTCTTGGACTCCAATTCTACTCATTCCTTAACAGTGACCATGTTAGCTTGGGCTGACGGGAATTATTGTGTAAGAACATCTGGTGGCATACCATGGATTATTTTATTTCACTTTCAATTTTCAAAGGTCTTGGGACCTCCAGATCAACTGAATATGGGCAGTTTACTGCCAAATGGGCTGTGTGTTTGCAAAAAAATTCCAATTTGCATCCCAAATTAATGTGCAGCTCTGAACATAATGACTGACAAAATAATTGGCAAGGAACAGAAAAGAATGCATTTCAAAATTCAGCACTGAACAATACTTTCTAAAAACTTGTGTGGGTTAAAATATGGACAATGTCAAAAGCTGAATGTCAAGTCACAGTTTGGAATGCTGTCTTTGGAAACGTTGTAAAACTTTTTCACTTTCTTTGGAGTGTCTAAAATAGCTGAGGCACTTTGGAGCACAATCTTATATGTATCTAGCAAGATTTATTTTTGTGCTGTTTTATTAAAATATGTATATGCCATTTGTTATACAGGCATCTCATTTTGGCATTCACTAATATCAGAAAATATTACACAAATAGAAATCATTAAAATGCAGTAAAATTCTTAATTTTAAAAATCCTTAAAATCTTATAAAGGTAGCCAACAGTAGCCAGGAAAAGCCATGGTAAACAAAGGGTTGTATTCAAATAAGTTATTCTCAGTGTAGGCTCATTGAAATTAATGGGTCTAAGTTACTGGTGTCCATTATTTTCATTGTGTCTACTCTGAGTAGGTCTAACATTGGATAAAGCCCAAATACAATTGCAGCATGTGTCAGTGTAAGTCCCAGTGAATTCAATACAACATACTTGTAGGTAAGTGTGTATAGAATTAGAATATTATCTCCCTAGATTCATTAACATTTATTGCAAATAAATAGCATGATATTTCCCAGTTTATTTTGGCTTTCTAAACTGGTTGCCTTGTCAATATTCCAACATGTATCCAGATGGCACTTCACATGACCTAGTTCCTGTTTCTGGAGATTTTTCAGGGTATTATGAATCAGAATCCGGACACAAGTTGGAGTTTTCACAAAACTTAATGAACTCTAATTTCCAGAAGAGTTAATCAGATTTAGGATTGCATCTCAATAACTAGTAAAGATTCCCTATTTGTTTTGGATATATAATATGTTGGACCACTTTTCTGAAGCAGCTGGCCTGAGGGTGGGGGTTATTTTTTACTGACTTTCCCAATAGATATGAAGATAAAATGTATGCAGAAGAAAACAGCGGCTCAACATAAATTGACAAAGAGATCATGTCCCGTTGTGACAGTAAAAAATATACAGCAAGATCAAAGGAAATGAAGGTCATCATATAAGTTGAAACTATAAGAACACAAAATGTATTTAGTCAAATGTGTCTTTCCAAGGAGATTGATGGCCTGATGTGTGTATTAGGAAGACGTCAAGATTAATATATGATGCAAAAGGAAACCAAACAGCAAGGCATGCTGTTTGACCAAGGCTCTAGAGAGCCAAGCCTGATGAGTCCATTTCTCTTGGAGAGCTAGGCGCCATATGAGTGTTCTGCTTTTGAAGCAGTGTGGCTGAGCATTTTTAGAAAGCTACTTTTAAAAAAATGAATGTGTTTGTGCGAGAGAAGTGGGGAGACTGTCCTTTGTGAGTGACCTTCTCTTAGTTATTATTTAAAAAAATTCTCCAATAAATCTTTAACAAATGCATGGCTTTTTTCAGTTTAAGTAGTTGCCCCATGTACACTTATTTGAGCAAATCCAACTTGGACCTAAACATGCAGAGGGTCAGTGATAAATTATGAATATCCAAGAGCCATGATTCTGAAACTTTCTGTGAATAGTATTTCTCTAACATATTCCCTCCCTTTCCAAAATTCTGCATGGTTTCTCCATGCAATACCATGGAGAAAATGGCCTGCCAGTTCAGATGACTGAGCTAGCCCCTCTATTTCAAATAATAATTTATCCACAGTAAAAGTGTCTCTTTAATTTGTTGTCTACATGTGCCTGATAATTGTGTGTGTGCATGCAATCTGAACAATCCATTCTAACATACATGTGAAATTCTTTTTCCTTGCACAAAAAACTATGAGATTTTACCTTCCAGCAACTGCTTTTTAAATTTATTCTATGACATGTTTCATGTCATGTTATGTCAAGCTGCATCTGTCAAATCATATTAGATGATGTAACACTGTATGATGTGAATGAAACAACCTGACAAGATACATCACAATAAAGTACTTCACCTAGGACGTTGTGAATGAATGGCTACAGGCCATGGAGAGTCTTGAAGCACTTATTTTGCCTGTGGCAAGGAAAATTCAAGCTTTTCCATTAAACAAAAAAACAAAAACAAAAAAGACCCATTTACATTATTAATTGAGAACTGTAAGACTCTTGCTTGATTTTTATACTTAATTGGCAATTTTTATGAGAATATCCTATGGAAATATCAGCCCAGTTCAGAGAACTGTCCTGTCTATCTCCTGAGTATACAGTGGTACCTCGGGTTACAGATGCTTCAGGTTACAGACACTTCAGGTTACAGACTCCACTAACCCAGAAATAGTACCTCAGGTTAAGAACTTTGCTTCAGGATGAGAACAGAAATCGCGCGCAGCAGGGAGGCCCCATTAGCTAAAGTGGTACCTCAGGTTAAGAACAGTTTCAGGTTAAGAACGGACCTCCAGAACGAATTAAGTTCTTAACCCGAGGTACCACTGTATTTGCCTTGTTCTCTCCTGTAATAGCCTGCAATCGTTTTCACCTCACCAGGGAAGGCATTCCGTTATTGGGGAACTAATAACAAGAAGGCTCTGTCAGAAGGCCAAAAAAGCGAAGCACACTTAAGCAGGTAGATCTTAGGAGCATAGATAGAAAGCTGCCTTATACCAAGTTAGTAAGTGGATCCATCTAGTTCTGTATTGACTACACTGACTGGCAGCAGTTCTCCAGGGTTTGGGGCAACCCACACCTGGAGGTGCAAAGGATTTAACCCTAGGTGTTCTGGTTGCAAAGCTCTATCAAAGAAGCTAGAGCCCTTCACACCATCTCTTGCCACACCTGTAGCTTTCTATTTTCTCCTGGCATCCCTTGTGATGGGTTTGTCCTACAGGGCAATCACTACCCACTTCCACTTAACCACCTTCCAACCTGGCATAGAGGGAGCTCAGAGGCAGATTTAGGGGAGCACGACTGGTTCACTCCCCCTGGGCACGGAGCCCAGGAGCATCGCTGGGGATGCCACAACTATGATTTAAATTAGAGTGTGAGAGGCGGAGGGCCACTGAAATCTGAGATCCCAAGCTCTGTCACTGGGGAGCTTATAATATATGAGAATGTGGCAGACATGGGCACTACATCATATTTTTATCTGGGCTCTTTTATGTCTGGTCAGACTGAGAGTGCCACTAAAAAGCACTCCTTTCCTCTGCCACTAGGTTTCTTGGTTTCTGTTCTCCCAATTTCTCATTTTTTCAATCTTAAATTCAGCAATTTGCATTTAAAAAAAAAGAACTTATGAAAATTTCTCTTTCCAAACTTTTAATATCCAAAGAGAACTTCGGTGAGGGTGGAGGAAGCCCCAAAAGACAGGAGGCACAGCCACGCTTTAACAACAGCTGAGATATACAGTGGCACAGCAGCAGATGCCACTTTCCTTTGCATCCTCCAGTCTCCTTCCAGCCCCAGAGCTTCAATTCTAGTTGTGGATATTTTTGGATACCATATTTTTGGTCTGGATTAGAGAGAGAGCAGCAGAGAAGGCATTTAAAGGGTGCTCCCCACTTACACAATTTTCACTTACACACACACAGGGGTGAGGGGTGTAAACCCCATGCATTTTTTGCAGGGGGGATTTCCTGTATATGCATATTTATGCATACTTTATCCTAGTAGATGCATTTTTGTACACATTACTTAGCTGGAGAACTGCCTTGCAAAATTCAGAAAAGCATGAATTTCAAAGATCGTCTGTATTTCAATTTGCATATTGTTTCGGAAATTGTGAATTTGGTATGATCGCTTTAAAAAGTAAACTCCATTGATTTCCTCCCCAGTCTCCATACTGCATAACTCCCAACAGTAACTACTCCTTGATTTCCCTCTCCCCACCCTGCATTTCATACTTCTTCAGTTAGGCCATAAATAATTTAAGGAAGGAAGGATGAAACTCGGCTTCAACATCTTGCTGGCTTTTCTCTGCCATCATGCTGGGGCGGGGGGAGGATTGAAGAATTTTTATTTGTATTCTAAATGTCTCTCTGACTCCAGTTCTTATTTGGCTGTCTGTCTTTGCAGCAGCATGTAAATAACAAAATGCATTACTGTAATATAAACTTAGGGAAGAGAGGATGAAATATTTTGAGTAATAAAATTAAATCCTCTTTGCCACTTCCATTGTATCCTGCTAGTGCTGGAGAGTACAAATGAAAGGAAGAGATATCTAAAGCTGAAAACACTGTATTTAGCTTTTAAGAAGTGCCAAATGGAAGCCTATAAAGCCCTCGGTTATATCAAGGGTTCCTTTTGTGCTGCTTGACGTGCAAATCTGCACAAATTAACGGAGTAGATTTTTAAGTTTACATATTTTGGAATCTTGGAATTATTAAAATAGTTAGATTGATTTACACTTGGAAATATTCAATAAAGAAAAGCCTGAAGGCTATTAAAAATAATAATAATCTCCAGCTGTTGTCCTGTCATTTTGCTTTATATGAAAACAAATGACTAGACAAATGAACAAATTAATCCATCTTTCTCCAATAACAGGCAATCTGGCGTGCGTATGTGCTTTAAATCATGCAATTGCTTTTTATTAAGTTGAAAAAAGGAAATAAACTACGTCAAATAATGCATAGTGGAAAACTTACATAATTCACACAGGAAGCTGCAGCAGCAGTATACTAATGAGACTTATGGTGCAATCATTTGCAGGTTTGCTCAGAGGTAACACCTACTGTGTTCCCTGAAGCTTACTCATTAGTAAGTAGGCTTAGGACTGCAGCCTAGCATTGCAGTACTGTACAGACTTCCCTGGTAGTAAGTCCCTTTGAATGTTATTGAGCTTATGTATGAGTATACTCTTACAGTTTTTTTTTTTTTTTAGTAGCTCAGTGGTAGAGGATCTACTTTGCATGCAGAGGGTTCCAGTTCAATACATGGCATCTCCAGATAGGGCTGGGAAAGACTATGCCATGGAAATCTGTAGAGCCACTCTCAATCAGTGCAGATAACCCTGAGCTAGATGGATCACTGGTCAGTGCAAGTCCACTTCCTAGGTTCCTATAATACTTGTGGCATAGAAAATATTGCAAAACATAAAAGTAAAAATGAATGGACAATGTTTAGGACTTTGACCTCCCCGCAAGGCCTTGCAGCTATCTCAACCACTTCCTAAGTGGCTCAGAAGTTAGTAAGATGTGTCTGCATTGAACAACAAAGACAATACATAGAAAGATAAAAGCAAACAATAAGAACAAAATAATAAAAGTCCGACACAAAGTGCTTTTGATAATAAAGTCCAAAGACAAATAAGAATACAGAAGTGAATGAAATGCATACAATTATAAAATTATAAATGAGATATGAAAACAGCCTTACATTATACAATGGAAAAGACAAGACAGTAAAAAGGCATTGTGCATTTAATAAATAACCCAAACAGAAGGATCAGTGCCAGTGCTAGTCACATGAAGATTATATGCCAATTTCTCTGAAATAACAATGACCATGACTTTATTGAACCAGTTACAGGTAGGTAGCCGTGTTGGTCTGCCATAGTAAAAACATAAAAACAAAACAAAACAAAAAAATCCTTCCAGTAGCACCTTAGAGACCAACTAAGTTTGTTCTTGGTATGAGCTTTCGTGTGCATGCACACTTCTTCAGATACGATATTCAACCAGATATGTAGGGTACAGCATGAAGTGCCTTTCCAGCCATGAGTAATGACTAATTGAATGGCTACAATAAGATATGCAACTGTTTACATATAAGAGCTGCATTCCCTTTATTAAAAATAGAACACATAGTTTAGGGTCCAGAAGCAATCTTTTACCTGATTTTTGTAATTGCTTGTTTCCAATGCCTCTCCATAATTTTTCACCTGATGGGAAGTGGCATGTGATGTTGGGTGGGTGTGACCAGCTAGCCGTACCCAGTTAAAAACACAGAGCAAGGCTGGTGCCAGATTCCATAGCTGGTGGAAGGAGCAGATATTCCTGAGGGTGGGTGGGAACAGGGAGAGAGATCTAAACCCAATCTATCTGTCCTACAGGGATGAGTGAAGAGAGAATGGCATGGAGCTGCTAACAGAGAATGAGAAGGGAAACTGTTGCACTCAGCTCCTCCTTCCAGACTCCAAAACACCGTCTGGCTGGCCACTGTGAGAAGAGGTTGCTGGACAAATGAACACCTGAACTGATGCCTATGTGCTTAACTGAAGCAAGCAGAGAGATAAAGGCATGTGGGGAGGTGGGTGGGTGGAACTTGGACAGCAGATATGACTCCATAGTAACCAGATTAGGAGTCATAGCTATGACACTGCATAGTGGATCCAACCTAACAGTACTGTGTGAAGCCGCTTCTCAGCCTAATAGAGGTCTTTTAAGATCCCATTTAATTTCCCGAACACTTGCTCTTTCTTTTTGTTAGGACTCCCTGTTCTTTCAGATGAAAGGGCTAGGTACCACTGGGATGACAAAGACCTGCTCACCTGGTGGCCACTACTGAATGGGATCCTGTAGTGCCAGTCTCCCAACAGCTAGAGAAACGGAGATCTGACTCTCCACTATCTCCTCCTCCTCTATTGACCCTCTGTAGAAATACAAAGTTTCTGTGGTATACAAGCAATAGAACTATAGCACAAATCTAAATCAGTTTTGAACAATTTACAAGAATCCTGCTGTTCAACCTAAAAAAAGTATTGATATATACTCATTCAAGGTTTTTCTATGAAATTCCCTTTAATGAAATTCTCAGAGTAGCTTCAACTGAATGCTTGTAAAAATCCAAAGTTTTGTGCACATTCAATCTGTATGCTTTCAAAAAAAAAAAAAAAGTGGGTGCAAAGGGCCCTCCAGCACTGCAGCTCTTCCTCTTCCTTGCCACAAAGCTCAGAAATTTACCTACAGGTAGTTCCCTCCAGCACTGCAGCTCTTCCTCTTCCTTGCCACAAAGCTCAGAAATTTACCTACAGGTAGTAGATGGTTGGACAGTGTTCTCGAAGCTACCACCATGAGTCTGACCAAATTGCAGGAGGCAGTGGCAGACAGGAGCAGCTGGTGTGCTCTGGTCCATGGGGTCATGAAGAGTTAGACACGACTGAATGATTAAACAACAAAGTAGATGGGAATGAGGTTGTGTGAGGTTCTCAGGACCCAGACGAGAGACTTTTCCTGCCATGGTTCTCTAAGGATCTTTGTCTCAGCAAAAACGAACATTTCCTGCCTCAGGGAGCAGTTGCCCTGGTCCCATCCCTGATGAGAAAAAACAATACTGTTTGGGACTGAGGACCACCTGCTGACATCACTTCTGCTGTTTCCCCATGAAGCTTCAGGGCCTTGGGGAAGGGGGAGGTGATGGTAGAGCCAGTATGGGATGGTAGTTAGTGTACAGAACTAAATTGGAGAGGGTCACAGGTCCAAATATCCACTTAGCCAAAAAGGTTGTTTTTGAGACCTTGGCCTAGCCTACCTTACAGGGTTGTTGTGAAGATAGAAGGGAGAAACATCATATACAAATCAAATAAGTAAAGGTGACCTGTTCTTCAACATCGAGAAAACATACTCACCCCTTTTGACTGGGTTGAGACTCAATTTCAAAGCCCCACTTAGCCATCCTTGAAACTCATCTTGTGCCAGTCAGTCTTGGAAAAACCTACCTTCCAGAGTTGTGGTGACAAAATACATTAGAGACACTTTCCTGAGCTACAACCCTGAGCTTCATAGAAAATTAATAATAAAAAACCTTATTTTGTTTTATTTATTTAACAAATTTATATACAGCTTGATTGTAATAAAACCTCTAACATAATAATACATTGCTACTGTCATATTAAAGATGTGAAATGAGATGGGTTTTCCTGCCTCTGCTTCCTGAAGTCTTTCTTCTAATGAAATTGGAAAGTGAACCTGAGATTTTTACAGACTTACTGCAAATCATGCACCAGAATGCTAAACTACACCCTCCCTGTTTCTCTCCAAGCCTAGGCAATAGACTTCCTTCTGAAGATTAGTACAATCTCTTCCTCTCCTTTTGCACTTCTGCCTTAAATAGACTTTTGAAAAGTGAATTGTGCTCTGGGCTGTCATGTGTGCCAACTGTGGAATATCCCGGCGTCTTCACATCTGTCAGCTCTTGCCAAGGATGCGTTAAGTGCCGTGATGAATTCTGGCAGCTGCCCACTAATATCATCAGCAAGTTTGTTTGCGGGGAAATAAGTGAAAAGATCCTTGACAAGTGACTGCAATTGCTTGGATCATTAGGCTACTTCATGCACAGATGGAATTGCAACAAAAATTAATAGAAGGTGGCAGGTTCTCACTTTCCTCCTCCCTCCAGCCTACACTTGGCAATCTTTAAGATGCCTTCTGAAGCTGCGTGGCTGAAGTGACTTACATCTGTGGCTTTTTGCTTTTGTGTTGTGGAACCAATTTTGCAGCTGGTTCAACAATAGACTGAGTGTATCATATTTAAAATGAAGGGTGCAGAAAGCTTCTGCCTTCATTCAGCTAGACACTTTGCTTTAAACCCCTGGCCCAGGGGTCTAATTTGGCCCAACAGGGGTTCCAATTTGGCTCATGTGGCTTTTTTTTTCACCAAACCATGTTCCTCATCTGAAGTCACATGTGAAATCAGGTGAGGGGCAGGTGGATACTCAGTTGCCAATGTGCAGTCAGAAGGCTTAATGTCCACTTCTGATTGTGCATTGGCAAGGAAGACTTTCTGTCACCACCAATCAGCTGATTCGGCTGGAATCGGCTATGCTTGTGCAATCTTGTGCAGGCCAATCCCGATAGCAGAGTTTGAAGTCACCACCTATCAGTGTGAATTTTGAAGGATGGCTATGTTTTGGGTCACGTATTGTTTTGGGAAATGCAGATTAGATAGGTTTGCCTTTCAATGTGAACTGTATCGAATGATGGCTCAGACTCGTTGCACTGAACTGAGAAAGATGCCAGAGGCACTGACACTGGCTCAAAACTGAATGACGCTAATTCTTCTGTACTTACACTACATTCCAGTGTGATAACCCAACAACAGTAGGCTTCCTGCTCAGAACATTATCACACACACACACACAAGTTTCTAGGTGCCGAACCAAAGATTTAAGAAGGTGCAAAGCCCTGCTAAATGTTGTTATTCTTCTGAAAATTCCACCAGAAGTCCTCAAATGGTTTACCTGTGAAGGAACACCAAAATCTTCTTCAAACTAAGGTTTGATTTCAATACCAAAGCTAGCTGAATGGTGACCACAGTTGCTTTAAAACTGAAGGCCATGTAAGAAACATGTGACCATGTAGTCAATAGTTTGGGGAAATGAGAGTTGTAGTCTATCAACATCTGGAGACATCCACAATTTCCTCTCATTTGGCCTAAAACAAGGGTAGCTAATATGGTGCCCTCCAAATATTGCTGGTCTGCAACTCATAATTCCCAGCCAGAATTACAAGTGTTCAGGTATAATGGGAGTTGTAGTCCAGTACATAGACTACTGGTGAATTTCATTTCCATACACATCTGGCATCACATTTGAAAATGGACCTTTGATTTGAACAGGAGTTAGAGATACAGTCATGAACAATAGATTTATCAGCAGTGATGGTAACCAAATGGTATTTTCTTGTTTAGTACCATGTGCTTGGATACAAAAGATCATGGATTGCTGCCATCTTTATCCCCAGCTTGAACCATCTGCTAGAAAATTCTAAGTCCCAGTATGGAATTATTTTTTGTTAGGTTTAAAACTACCCCAGTGTCTAGTGATTCCATCCTATGAGACTTGTCGTGATCCCCTTTATTCATCTTGCCCCAGCTGGCTTTCTAGGAGGTGTGTATGCTCTGGGACATGAGGACAGGAACAGTTGGTCCAAGTTATGAAACCAAGGTCAAGGCTAACATTCACTTCCCTTCTGAGTAAAACAGCAGCCGACTAAGCCTAAAATACATGTGTGAGGGAAGGCTGTTCATCAATTACAGTCGGTTAACTTTTTTTCTCTCTCTCTAGCAAGTCTTTGTAAAATTGACACTGCAATTGTCTGCAATTAAAATGCCAGCTGGAACAATAAAAATCTCAGGAGTGAAAATCAGTAGAGTCGATGGACAAAGTACAGCAGACATCTTAAAATTGAGAGGTTTTACTGCCTTATAAAACAAAGTGTACCATGTTGACTAATGCTCAGAATGTAGACACTAAAATCAGGCACTCGTAGACTGTCCCCTGTGAGCCACAAACATAAAAAGTGCAAACAGAAATGCCATCTCTGCTGTCCTTTGATAGTGGCTTCCCCTCTAAAATGAGAATGCTGAAGACCAATTTCATAGTAAGGGATGTGAAAATAAAATAAAATCCTGGCTTCTAACTTCACCCATCTTGGGAAACTTGGTTTACGTGATAGAAAATGAAGGATGCAAACATCATTTATTGATTATTTATTTAGTAGAGGGTTATTTTAAGAAGCAAGAGTCCACCTTTCCTCTTACATGGCACTTGGGCAAGCTTACGATTAAATAAAAGTCAGAGAAAAATACATTAAAATACTAATAACATATTAATAAAAGAAAAATGCAAATTATAACTGTGAAATGAAAAGCCCATCAGACAGAAGGTGAGCCAAATGCTCACTTAAATGATGAGTTTGATCTTGGCAGTGAAAATCTGTACACGAAGGGCCAAATGGAATCACAGGCCACATCCACACCATGCGTTTAAAGCCTTATTATACCACTTTAACGGTCATGGGCTCCCCCAAAGAATCATGGGAACTGTGCTTTGTAAAATATACTGAAAACTGTTAGGAGACCCCCATTCCTCTCATGGAACCAAATTCCCAGAGAATGCTAGGTATTCTGTGTGAGAGGCAGGGAAGGGAAGATCTCCCAGGGTGAGATGCTGGGAGAAGAAAAGCAATCTCCCAGGTGAGAGCTGGAAGGGTTCACCTCTTTTTGTGTGGGACAAGAGTTAACATCTACTTATAATAGAGGACTTTGTATTATTCCTTTCCTTTCCTTTTTGTTTAGACTGGTTCATTTTTTATTGTGATGTATTATGAAAATTCTTAATCATATCATATCTATCATATCTATATCTATCATCTAGTTGAAGGAAGAACCTGGTACAGCTGGGCTTACTAAAGATTGGATGGCGTCTTCCCATCTCTCTCCCTCTCTTAGTATTGTTTTTCTGAACCATTCTTGTGTAAGGAAAGCCACAATAATTGTTTGTTCAGGCATGTACAGCTCTTCTAAGAACAGTTTCAGGTAACCAATTAGTTCATTTAATTACGTTTATTTAGAGATCTGGCAAAGATCTCTGAAAACATTGTCACTCTGCCATGAAATACTTTGTCCTCTCTCACATAAAATAAACAAGTACTGGCTTACATTTAATATTTAATTTCAACAACAGACAGCATAAGGTTGCCTAAAGAAATCAAACTTCTTTAGATGGAATGGAGCACCTGCCAAATATAATTTAGTGACTCTGCTGGCACACACACCTTCCTTTCCATTAAAACTACCTTTCAGAGCTGACCAGCCAAAAAACACATGCCATCTGAGCTGATCAAGGGATGTTAATTCAACACATAACATGTTTGTTTGTTTGTTTAAAAGGGAGGGGGGGGGGTTGAATCCAGATTTAATCATACTCAAAGTAGACCCATTGAAATCAATGGGACTTAAGCCTATTGATTTTCCTGTACCTATTCAAAGTATGACAAAGTCTGGAGCCAGCCCAATAGTTATTTCTTTTCTTCAAATATAGAATGTCTGGAAGTCTAATAATTCCAAAGCACCTTTTAGACACTGAATTGTGTTCAACTAAGTTTTGCTCTTAACAGACCCAATGGAGTTAATGATCATAACTTTTTCATGTCCAGTAATTTCAATGGGTTTACTCTGAGTAAAACTTAGTTGACTGCAACCCACTTACTTTGAGTGGCATGTAGCTACTGTAAGTTCTACATTGCAAGTAACCTAACTTACCTATGTTCACTAATTTCAAAGGGTCTTCTCTCAGTAATGTGTAGTTGAATATCACATTTTGTGCAGAACAAACACATGTGGGGATGGCATTGTTATAATTTTGAACAGACTTGTTTTATATTATTATTTATTCACAACACTATATATACTCCATAAGCAGAAAGAAGGAAAATGATATCCATCTATATGGCAAATCCAAGCACGATTAATAAAATAAATCAGGAATGTGAACAAATACCTTCAATTAACTCATAAATTATATGCAGTAATATTCCTTAACTCAAACCAGCAACATATACACTGATTAAACAATTTCATTTTCTTTCTCAAGAAATTAGGAAGCTACAACTATCAATTATCAAACTATCATACTATTGCTGAAGGACTTATTTTATATTTTAATTGTGGATGTTTAATGTTTGGAAGGAAATGTTCTATTGTGTGTCTTAATTATGCGTGGACATTTTAATATTTGATTTTATGTTTCTGAAATGATTAGAAATGATTGTGGCATATAAGCAGTCAATAAAACAAACAATCAAATAATTGTGGTAGCAGGCTCCACATTTTGACCGGTGCATATTCATATATGGGGAACCTTTGGCCATCCAGATGTTGCTAAACTATATCTTCCATCAGTCCCAATAAGCATGACAATGGCTAGGGATGATGGAAGTTTTAGTGCAGCAACACTTGCAGGCCCTCTGGTCTCCTACACCTGCATTAGAACATAGGGTAGTTACTTAGAAATCAGCTGCTCAGCACTTATAGCAGCTCTGCTGAGATCAGCTGCACTACAGAATTTCTCAGTAGAGTGTATAGCTGGATGGCATTCAACTAATGCACAGAAGAAAAGTCCCTCAAACCTACATAGACAATCAGACTATGTAAGGTTCATGCCACTGGTTGCTAAGCAACATCTCCACCAGTCTTCCTCTTAGCTGGTTGACTTTAACATCAACAAAACTAACCCTTAAGTCACAAATTGATCTATTCCTGCTGCTGCTTCCAACCCCACTTGCCTGTCAAAATCACTTATGGGGTTGTGCATGCCAGAATTTGACCCACTGGGGTAGATCTTGTCCCCTACCTCTAAATTATAGGGAAGATACTTCCTGATAGACATTAGTTCTAATACAGATTATAATTAGTCCAATCACAAGGCTGGATAAAGGGGATATTGTAAGTTAATTAACTCAAAATACTGAGTCATTACAGACGTTGAGGAAAGTCAGTAGCTCAGAGATTGAGCGTTTGCTTTGGACATAGAAACTCCCATATTCTGTTTCTAGCATCTTCTGGTAGGGCAGTCTGAAAACTTGTAGAGCTATGTGGATAATACTGAGCTAGACCAATGGCCCGACTCACTATTAGGCAGTTTCCTAAGTTAATATCTAATGTATCAATACAAGTTTCCTACTACATGGTGGCAAGGTGGTTACAAGAATCATTGGCCAATGAGAACCCACAGCCTGTTTAGTGAGGTGCCCCTCATGGGACAGGTGGGGGGGGGAGCTGCATATTCCATATGGAACCTCCATTTGTGTTGTAGACAGGCACAACAAGAGTGAAAGAGCCAGTACATATCAACCACCCTCTTTCTATCCATCTCACTGCACTCAAATCGAATGCTGACATGCAAAAGCCCCACTGATGTTAATGGGGCATAAATTAGTCATAACTAATTGACTTCAACGGGATTTGACTGGATTTGGACCAGGCTATTTTATTATATGGAGAGTATTATCTGTATGTGTGGGGCCTGAAACAATGGTCATGGCCACCCTCCAAAGCTCAACAACTTTGCCCTCCACCCCCCAAAAGAAAAGCTCAATAACTTTTGTGGATTTTCACTTTTTGAAATATGGCAACTCTAGTCTACATGATTTGATCTATCCTGGTGCCATTTTGAGAGGGAATTTTGTTGTCAATGTAATAGACCCTTTTTCCTCCTTGCCCAGGAAACATATTGAATTCAGGCACAGCGAATGAGCTTTGCACTTTCTCCTTAAGTTAAGACCAGCATTGACACTCCATTTCTTCTCTTCACATCACTTTAACTAGAAGAAACCCTGTTATAAGCCTGTGTTAGGAGCCCTGCCAGACAGCTGCATATATCCCTTTTTAATAACCAGTTATGTTACCAACTGCTATGTGAAGCCTGAGTGAGTAATTGGCATTTAGCAGAAAACTCACCCGCTACACATTGTTCCTGCCAATAGCAAACTCAGGTGGTCAAGTGAAACTGTGCCACCCCCAAATAAGGCAGTGTTTTCTACATTCTTATGGGAGCCAACATTATAAATATTTGCAAGCAAAATGTAAAATATTTTTAAAGCCCCAGGCTGACAAGAACCTGTGTGTTTATGTGACATAGGAAAAACTGAAGTGTCCATTGAAAGGGAATTAAAATATAGAGGGGAGGAGGAGGAAAGGAAATTGGTTTGCTCAGGCCTCCTAAAACAGGGCTGGGAAACCTATCCAGCTGTAGGGTCATATTCATTTCTGCAGGTGGCAAAACAGGTGTGACTCTTAGCTTTGTACAGTAGTTTGCTTTCTAGCCATGCAAAAATAAGTTTTCTACATGCCTTCACATTTGCATATCTTCATCCTCCAACTGGAAAAACAAAAGGCATTGCTGCAATTCAGGCCAAAGCACTCAAGGAGGTATAGAGCAGGACTGGTGAGAGATATAGCCTGGGTAGGGGAAGTGTGGCCTGAGGAGGAGGGTAGGTCCTGAAGGCTAAATAGAGAGATTTAGAAGGTCATATTTTGGCCCCCAGGCCTGAGGTTTTCCACCCCTGCCCTAATAGTAGATATCCTGGAAGTAGAATTACTTCCAGAAGTCCAGAACTACTGCTTCCATATAGCACCAAAATGCTTAAGACTGGGTGTGATAAACTGGTCCAGACCTGGGCATCTAGCACGACAGCAGGAAGAGTCTCAGAGGAGTACAGTCAGATATGAACACTGCATGTTGCATTCGTCACGAGTTATGAACACACCGAACCCGGAAGTACCGGAACGGGTTACTTCCGGGTTCGGTGGTTCGCCCATGTACAGAAGCGCCAAATCTCGCTTTGTGCATGCGCAGACATGGCGCTTCAACTTGTGCACTGCTCATGTTGCGAGCGGGGCTCCAGAACAGATCCCGTTCACAACCAGAGGTATGACTGTAGGGAGAAATACATCCTTCTATGAAGCTTTCCACATCCTTCTATGAAGCTTGAACAGGACTATAAGGCTTCTATTCCTGATGGGAAATTCAGCTTGGTTTGCATTTTAATGAGAGCTTATGTCATTGACTGTTTCCAAAAGAATATGCACAATGATCACATACCCTCCAACATTTCTCCGATGAAAATAGGGTCGTCCCATTCCATAATGATAATTTTACTATTTATACCTCACACATCTTACTGGGTTGCCCCAGCCACTCTGGGCAGCTTCCAACTTATATAAAAACATAATAAAACATTAAACATTAATAAAAAAAACACCCTTCAGGATTGTCTTCAGACGGCTCAGGGGTCAGATAACTCCATGCCCTGCAACATTTCTCCAATAAAATAGGGACATCCTAAGGAAAAGTGGGACATTCTGGGATCAAATCAGAAACTGGAGTGGCTTCTCAGGGACGTCCCCGGAGAATAAGGACACTTGGAGGCTCTGTAATCACAATTTCCAACTTCACATTTTACAAAATGCAGCCATACTTTAAAAAGATGCACTTCTCCAAATTTTGTGACATGATTCTTCAGTTTAATAATTAAAACAAAAATGTATACTAGGGTACAATTGTGCATAAAAACAGCATTACGCAGTGGATAATTGCTTGCAAAAATGTCCTTATCAGACATAAATGCGTACAGAAATGTGCATGTTAAAAGAACTTTGCAGTAAAATGCTGATGAATTTTCATGATAGCTTGAATAAATAAATAAAGATATGCTAGTCTAGATATGAGACTCTGCTATTCCGGGTGGTTGTCTTTGGTGTGCTTCCTCTTGGCGAGTGCGCATTTACCACATCTTCTCACCTCGGCCTCAGCACTAATGATGTCAGTATTCACCAGGGCTACATCAAAGTTAGGATAACGTAATCAAAAACAGACCAGTTGTGGAAAGGTGCCATCCTATCCTTAGATGCCTTCCCTTCCAATGGCTCATGCCCTGTGAAGGACACAAGGAGGTTCTTGCGCATAAGACCTTTAGGCAATGGCCCCCTACTGGTGCTCAAAAACAGTGCGGTTTTATCTCAGTGTCAATTCACCACATCTCTTTGGTGTTCCCATAAGGGAGTGTGGTTGGAACCCTAAAGACTACTCAGGTCACACCTTCCACATTGGTGCTGCCACTACAGCATTTGAATGAGATTTAGAGGCAGACCACGTCAATATTTTTGGGCACTGGTGATTGATTGCACACAAAGGTTATATCCTCTCATTTAATGTGTCTTTATAATAATCCTCTTCCAGGTACCTCCAGCAATAACGTCTGAATCATGGGCCACAGTATCATGTACTGGGCACAGCAGTATGACGAAGCAACATCCTGGACCACGCACCTTAATCAAAGAGTCACAGTTATTTGAATGGAGCAGCACAGCATGTGTTAGGGAACATTTCTCCCTACATTGCTGCATGAATTCACTATTTGTGGACCCCCCCCAAGCAAGAGTGATTTTGTTTCCATGAAGGATATCAAGCTCATCATGGCTGTGGTCACCAATGCTGAAAGTCTGTGTTCACGGCATCTAGACCTCACAATCCTTTCATCAGAGCTCCTTCAGCAGCAACAGTGGCAAGGAGCAAATGAGCCAGCATGCATAAACTATTCCCTGTGAAAGATCAACAAGGCATTGTGGCATGTCACTGACCAACTTGAAGGGCAAGCCATTCCCCACAAAAGAGAGAGAGTGAGAACTTTCAAATACATAACACCCCTCCCCACCGAGATAAGGCATTAAGGGTTACAAGCATAGTGGTTCCATTATATACAGCAAATACTCTTGTTAAATCCATTAATTCATTATAGCCTAACAAGGTTCAAAAATCACGATGCAGCATTTAACGTGTGCAAATTGGAGAACATAGTCTTTTAGATACGCTGGGACGTGTTGGGAGCCCTACCTACCAGCACGAGGGCCAGTATCAGAGTCCGGTTGGCTGCTCCGAGTCCCGTTGCGGCTGCGTGTGCTACCAATGGTGTCGTTGGGCCTGAGTTTCCCGGCTCGCTGCTGCTGGAGGGCCTGCTGCGAGTGGACTCAGTGTTGGACACTCAGGCAAGGCAGTGGTCGGAGTCTCAAGGGAGTCAGGCAACTCTCTGGCAGTGGCTCGGCTTCGGCTCTGTGTCAGCAGTTTGTGACGGGGGTGTACGAGTAGCCTCGCCTTCCAATGGTGTCGGTTCTAGAGCTGAGGCTGCCGTTGAGGGTACTGCGGTATCGTCCAAATTACCACCCGGCGCCTCAGTTGGTCTATAGTGTCGGCGCACAAAGCCCGTCCTCAAGTGCCAGCCTGATATGAAGGCGGGGCCCAGTGACTCCACTAATCGTGGCCGGCACCCACGGAATGTCAACCCACATAATTTCTGGCAAAAAACCTTTATTCCCGGGAATGAAAGACTTGTGGCGGTCAGCACAGCCCGGGGGCTCGGCTACCCCAAAGTACCTGGATGCAACCGATCGATGCGGAAGATCTGAGGCACGGCCCATAAGGCAGTTCAGCTGGACTCCGCCCATGTGGCTGCAAGCGGGGTGATGTGCTGTACGAGCAAGTATTTCCGGACTCGCTCATACCAGTCCTTCTGACCTAGGCCGTGCCAGTGCCTCTTTCGCTGAGCGCACCATTCTTTCCGCCTGTCCGTGCTGGCCGTGAGTGGAATGGTGCTGTTGGAGCGTGGCGGATGCCTTAGCCCCAAGAGGTCCTTTCAAAAGCGCCTGATGTGAACTGTGGCCCGTTGCAGAGGACGAGGACATCAGGACAGCCCATGGTGTTGCAAATAGGCCCCGCAGCACCCGGAAAACCTATGGGCCTTTTTTTTTTCGGTAGGTGGGGGGAGGGCAATCAGAGCCACCTCGCAGCCATTGAATAAGCCGTCCACCACTACCATAAAAGGTCCCGGTCCATGAAAGGGGCCAGCTAAGGTCAATGTGCACTCTCGACCCAGGGTGCCTTTGCGTCCTCCCAGGTGTTGCCCTTAGCTGCCGGTGGTGCAGGTCTCGATTCTTGACACGCTTTGACAGGAGGCAACCCAGGAGGTGATGGCCTCGTCCATGTTAGGCACCAGACGTAACACCGAGCCAACGCCTTCATTTTTTAACGATCCCTGGGGTGGCCGATGTGCAGAGCCTCAAGGACGCGTTGGCGGAGTCTTGGGGAACCACGACTCGGTCTCCCCACAGTAGGCAGCCGCGATGAGCGAGAGCTCATGCTGTCTGGTCGAAATGGCTGGAAGCTCCAGATGTGAAATGGCCGCCTTCTGGCCACAACCCTCCACACCCAGTTGAGCACACGTCCTGTGGTGCGGGTCGGGATGCCGGAGGCCACATCGGCAGACGAGAGCAGCTGGGAAGGTCCTCATCAGAAGTACCGGATGAAGCAGGAGCTGGGTCTTCCACAAACGCCGGAAAGAGGGCAAACGACTGAGAGCGTCAAGCATGGCCCAGCGACTTTCCGGGCGATGGATGAGCCGACTAGCTGTAGGCTGCCAGAAAAACAGTCCATAGCAGCATGCGTGGCGAGAGAGTTGGTCTGTCACCCGCAAGGAGGCCCAGGAGCGGCTTGTGGTCAGTGATGAGGTCAAAGGTTCTCCGCGTAGAGATATTCGTGGACCTCTTCAACTCCAGCCACAAGCGCCAGTGCCTCCTTGTCGAGCTGGCTGGGTAATTCCGGTTCCCGCCAGAGACAGCGTCCGAGAGAAAGTAAGCAAGCGGTGCTTCCCTCCCATCCGGGAACCGGTGAACTGAGAACAGCACCGTATGCCAAAAGGCGAGGCGTCACAGGCAAGGACCGCAGTGGCCTGGCTTCACTGTACTGCACCCAGCACACTGTCTGAGGAGAGGAGGGACTTGACTGTGCGTTGAAGGCCGCTGTCTCCCGATGACCCCAGGACCATGGCGCCTCGTGCTGAAGCAGGCGGTGGAAGAAGGCTCAGCTAAGCGTTGCCCTTGTGGGGCAGGAACATATTGTAATAGTTCAGCAGCCCCAGGAACGCCTGCAACTCAGTCTTGTTCTTTGGAAATCGGGGCCTCCTGGATGGCCCGAATTTTGGAATGTCGTTGGGTGAAGGCCAGAGGGTTGATGAGGTAGCCCAGAACTCCACCTGCGGAACGGCAATCTCACACTTTTTCTTCTTCAACTTGAGTCCGGCCTCCTGGGATACCTGGTCAGCACAGCGCGGAGGCGCTCTCAAAAAAGCTGCGGTGGCCGAGTCTGGCGGATACCCAGTACAATCATCGAAATATGGGACCAAACCTGCAGCCCCTGCAGGAGGCGCTCCATGAGGCTTTGAAAGATGCCAGGGGCCACGCTCACTCCGAACTGTAGTCGGCGCATCGGAACGCTCCTCGGTGGGTGACGATCGTCTGAGCTTCAGCGGTGGCGTCGTCAACAGGCAGTTGTTGATAGGCTTGGGCAAGGTCCACTTAGCAAAGACCTTGCCTTCGCCCAAGAGAATGCAGCAGGTGTTGGACGACGGAACTGGATAAGCGTGTTGCTGAAGCGCCTTGTTGATCGTGCACTTGTAGTCTGCGCATATCCTCACCGACCCATCCGGCTTGACAGGTGTGAC
Source organism: Lacerta viridis (assembly GCA_900245905.1). Classification (NCBI taxonomy): domain Eukaryota; kingdom Metazoa; phylum Chordata; class Lepidosauria; order Squamata; family Lacertidae; genus Lacerta; species Lacerta viridis. The sequence continues at coordinate 30,052 of OFHU01001124.1, forward strand.
GATAGGCGTTTCCCACTTGGCATGGTCGAACGGCTCCAAAACCCCTTGCGCGATTAATTGTCCAGTTTGTTTCGTCTACCCTTAGCCCCTTGAGGGCGAACGGAACCCGGCGTTGGCTTTAGTTTGATTGGAGCGACTTGTGGATCAAGCTAAAGGAAGATGGGTGTGCCCTGTATATTGGCCCAATGTGCCATCGAAAACCTCGGCAAATTCTTTAGTTAAGTTTTCGAACTGTCCGCGTTGGAGACGCAGTTGATGCCCGGTGACTTCCAGGCCGAGGGCGCCAAACCCATCTAGTCCTAGGAGGCTGGGCCGCGGGTCCTTCAAACTACCAACGAGTCGGAGTTGGCCCCGAAAAATTTTTGAACGTTGACCTGGAACTGGCCGACGCCTGTCCACGGGAAAATGTCCGTTCCCCACTGGTAAGTCCCTCAGGTGTACATGATGTCGGTCAAGCTGCCTCTTAGAAAGCTTGGGCACCAGCTTTTGGATAGTGCTCCAGGACAACAACGGACAGGCAGACCCCGGTTCGATTTTCCATGTCCACATCGGAGTCTCCTTCGATGAACACCCGTGATTATGGTAATTTTTCGTCGCGTAGGCGAATTCGGTTTGTCCAATCGTGGTTCCGGATGAGCAGACAACAGTTGGTGAGAGCGAAACAGTTACTGTTTGCGTTGACACGGGTTGACGAACTTGACTTGCGAGATGGTGAAGGGCTGTGTTTGAATGGCGTGATCGGCAGACCTTGGCGAATGTGACCCTTCGGAAACACATGCGGCAAGATGGCGTCTTCTGATCGGCATTTGAGCGGGGGGTGGTTGCCTCACAGCCAGCGCATTCCTGGTTGGTCCTTGGACTTTTTTTGAACTTCCCGCATTCCCGCTTCGTTCTGGTGCCACGGTCATCGTCTCTGCTAGCCGCTTTCGTAATGTAACAGCAATATGGCTTCTTATTGGGCGGGGGCTGACTTCCAGGTTTTGCTCCTCTCCTCTCAGCGTTTTCTGTTGGCAATGGGCCTCATAGCGCTTGTCGCGAGATCCATGTCTTGTTTTGCTGCAATCCGCCTGGCCGCGCTGCTGCTGCCGTAGGCCGCCACACAAATCGATCCAGGTAGTGCTTCTTCCCAGTTGGCGAACTTGCAGTGGTCCTCGGCCAGCTTCCTCAATTCGGTGAGGAAAACTGCCACCGTTTCCCAAGGCCGTGCTGGTCTTCTTATGCGAACTCGATGGCACGTCATCTTAGACGCAGTAGGATTGAGGTGCTTCGATAGGTGTTCCGTTATGCTCGCGAACGACGCCTCCCCAGCGTTGTGGGGGCCAGAATTGCCCGAGCCAACTCAAAGGTCTCTGCCCCGCAAAGCACTCAGGAACAGCGCCTTCTTTTTATCCCTCATCGATTGACCCCTTTTACAGGCACGCTGGAATTTCGAAAAAACGCTCAAAGGTAAGCATCCCCACCGCCTTCCTTTGCTCCGGCGATGAAATTGGTTCCATGAAAACCGTGACGCTGCCATTCCTTTAGTGGGACTGGTCTTGTTCCTTTGCCAGTCACAGGGAGGTCCTGTCGTCCAGAATCAAGGTCGCTAAGGGTCTCGAGAACCCTCAGCCCAGCCTAATTTCCATCCCATCCTCGTCGCCAGTGGTTAAGCGTGGGTTGAACAACAAAAAAGGGGCAGGACGACACAGTGATTCAAACCAAAGCTCTTTGTTTAATTTGCAGGCTGGGGTGAAACAGGAACTGGAGCTGAAGGCTCAGCAACCTGCTTATATAGAACTCAGGCTACAACGCAAACAAAAAAACAGTTACAAATTCTGCAGCTAGCCAAATCCCTGAGTGTCAGTCTTCCTAAATCCTTCATTTGCATATAAAAGCTTGAAACTTAGAGTGAAAAACCGCTTCACAGAAATGAAACTATATACACACCCAACCCCTGGTGGCACAAGCGGTTGAGAACTCAAATACATATGCAAGGTACGTGGCTCTTCATTTCATTCATGTTTACAACTGATCTACATGTGTGTCACCCACAGCAGGCTGCATTTTAGAACAGCCATGAGAATTTAAGATTGTACCTGCAACCTACAAGTTTTTGTGTTTTTTTGTGTGTGTTTTTTTAGAACTCAGCTGAAATTTCCCAAAATAGTCTTTCCCCTGTAGGTATTTTTCTTTCTCTCACCACCCTCTAAAAAGACAACAATACAGAATTCCCCCAAATATTCTGAACTGGTTTGTTTGTTTTTGTTTTGGTGGCAAGCTGCCACTCCCTGTTCTAATACCCCCCACAGGCCTATGTTTTAAAAGTACCTACGTTATTTTTTGGCTCCATAGAACGCCACGGGACCATAGGGGCACACCTCAATTTTTAGAGGAGGAAACAAGGGAAAAAAAATAAATTTTTTCTGGTTTTCGCCTTCCTCCTAAAAAAAAGGCCCTGTTTTTCTTTGAGGATCCAGAACAAAGAGTTTGCAGCTTTTTTTTGCACCCAGGGGTAAAAGCCCTTGTTTTTTTTGAAGATCGAGGCTAAAAAAGTTTTGTGGCAGGCTTTTCGTTGCAAAAGGGTAAAGCCCTGTTTTTTTGAAGATCAGCATAAAAAGTTTTTGCCAGGCTTTTTTTGCAAAAGGGGGAAAAGCAAAGCCTCCTTTTGCAAAAGAAGGGGGAAAGCAAGAAGGAAAAAAGCCCCATTTTATGGGGTTCAAACTCACATTTCTTGAAAAAGGAAAAGGCGAAGCAGTTTCTCACCTGTTTTCCAGAAACAGAATAATCTAAATCAAAGCCAAGTCAATATTGGTAAGCTGAGGGAAACAAACAAACCTCCCTCTTGCAGCACATTCAAACAAAAGGAGGGCGGGGCTGAAAAAGGGAGCTGGGGAACTCTTATCTCTCTCCGAATCTCTTGCTGATCAGCTGCTGGAAGTTGGGTTCCTTTCACACCGCCCCTTTTCTCTTTGTAAAAATAAAAAAGGCACCAAATTCTTGCCTTTTGGCCCCTGGGGCAATTTAGCTCCAGGGACCACCATTCGCTCATAAGACGCAACAGGTATTTTCCCCTTACTTTTACAGGAGGGAAAAAAGTGCTTCTTATGGAGCGAAAAATACTGTATATGAAACAACAACAGCATTGTGTTGTCCAGTTAAGTCAATCAAAGATTTTAAAAGCTGTCTATACCAATGGCTAGCACAATACATTTGTTGTTGATGATGATGAATGTAACTAATTAAATAAATCATTACATTGCTTCTCTAATATATTACCAATGAATTACTTTGCAATCAGGGATCCAAAGGGGACTCTCAAAGGACGTATTTCCCTTTGAAAAAGGGAGAAGTTCTGCTTCCCATCTCAGATTGCAAAAGTGAAGTTTTAATTCTTGTAATCTTGCTAGTCAGAGAATGCCACATGTGGGGTTGGGGTCTCCTCTTCTCTCTCTCTCTTCTCTCTTCTCTCTCTCTCTCTCTCTCACTCAACACCCACAACCACACCACACAACCAACACACCACACTTTGTTCCCCTGCTTGGGTCCACTTGGATCAGCTCCCGTGAACTTCAACGCACTGGCAAGTTCTTTCCAATGGGGGGGTTTGCAATGATAATAGCCCTCCCACCCAACATTTCTAAAAACTGCTTAATATTTTCTAAAAAATATTCTAACAGGATTATAAAAATACCAATTATTAAAAAAAAACCAGTTTTAAAAACAGTATTAATTGAAAACCAGATATTCAGGGGGAATAAAAGGGTGAATAGCTAAAAAATAAAATCAAACTAGTCTGATTCTTTGCCCTTCTGCACACCAGGTGTGAAAAGTTCAATTCATTGATCAATCATTTATCAAGTTATTGGGTTGATGACTATTATAATGACGTTTCTTTATTTACAAACTATATTTGGTATCCAGCTAAGTCTGGCTCAGAGTAGACCCACTGAAATCAAATTCCTTAAAGTTCGAAAACATCCACTCCATTATGGATGGGGGACCCCAGGTGCCGGCTGTTGGGTCTAAAACACGAAGTCTCTTTGGGTTTGGGCGATCAGGGAAGCTCACGGCAGTTTCAAAAATCCTGCAATTTGAGGGAGCTCCCAATTGGCTACTGTTCCCAACGCTTTCTGCATAAACCTGAGCAGTTTGAAAGTACACCAAGGTGCCAAGTAAGATTAAAAGTAGAATAAACGCTACGGCCAAAGATACAAAAGCGGTAAAATGGCATTTCTGTTGTGATCTTGGCTCCATCAAGTGTTCCTTTGTTGCCAGAAAAAAAAAAAAAAAGGGTTTTTTGGTTTAGTTCATAGCTTGGCCCACATCTGACCCAGAAAAAGTTTCGTTGTGGGACCAAACATTGGCTCCTTTGTCTGGAAAAAGCGGACGGATTTGAGTGCAAAAAGCAACCCCATTAGGTCCTAATTCGGACTGGACTTTAAAAACTGTTCCAGGGGTCCTTTACCTTTTACCATTTGATTTAGTAAACCAATTTGGGTCCAACCAAGTTTCCTCAGATTAATAACACTTTGTAAATGATTCACCAAATTATCTATGAAAGAAAACTAATATAGTGGTTACCTCGGGTTTAAAAGAAAACTTAAATTTGTTCTGGAGGTTCCTTTCTTAACCTTGGAAAACTGTTCTTAAAACCTGAAGCCACTAACTTTAGGCTAATGGGACCTTTCCGCTGCCGGCTTGCACCACCAAGGAGCTCAATTTCTGTTCTTAATTCTGAAAGCAAAGTTTCTTAAACCTAAAAAAGCGTTATTTGCCTGGGTTTAGCGGGAGGTATGTAAAACTGAAAAGCATATGTAAACTTTGAGGGTTACCACTGCATCTGGGGGACTCTGATTCTATCAATCCCCAGGGAAACCTTGGGACCTTGTACTGGAATTCAAAAACACACACAGAAGGGGCCATTTAGGTTTCCCATCCCCTGCCAAATTTTTTTTAAAATGGCAAAGATGTTGATTGGTTCTACCAGTTAACCAGCGTTAAGCTTAAACAGTGTTTGGGAAATCATTATATTGGCTAAAAAAAACTACACCTGAAGCCATACTCAGAGGGACAGTAATGAACCTAAAGCTTCCCTGGCAGTAACTAAAACCCTGGAATTATTATTGTTATACATTGCCATCCCAGATTCCACAGCATTGCCAAAGAGGCCGGGGGTTCCAGGGCCACTTAAAACACCAGGGTTTTTGTTTTTTCCTTTGGGAAATGAAGGGGCACACAAGGCGGGGCGGGACTGTGTGTTGTTATGATATGTGGTTAGGTTTACACATATATACAACCTGAACCTGAACAATGGAGGGGGGCTTCCCAGCACTACACTCCAGGGGGAGGGGCCTGCTTCTTCCATGGCTACAGTCCTGGATTCAAATTGTCAGCCCACATGGTGTTCTGAACCCTCCCCTGCACTTTCTTCAGCCTGCCTCTGCTTGCAAACTGATCAAGGAAAACTGCAAACCTGGGAACTTTCTCTTTCACCAAAACCCTATCAATAATTCTTCTCTGGCTTACTCCCACAGAAGCCCCAGAAGTGTGCGCTTTCCACTCATTTGCTTGGCTGGGAGCCAGGGGAAAAAAAGGGAAGGCCCTGGTTCACCCCCCACAAACTCCTAACCAAAATATTTAATTAACGCAGGAACAGTGAGTTACATGGCACTTGCTGAATTCCTTTTAAAAAAAAATCATAAAAGGAATAAAAAACCAAGGCAAAGCCAATTTATGGAATATTGCAAGCTAATTTTAACCAATCCTTCAAAAATTCATTAGCAGTAAAAAACTCTCCCTTAAAGCCTTTTTCTTAAAAAAAAAAAAAATATCCCACAGTCTTCTATTGACTCAATTCAAAACACTGCATTCAAACCTTGTGCCACATTTCCCCCATACACTTCCTAAACAAATGCAATATAAAAGACCCTTTTACTTGAAGGGGGTTCTGTGGTAAGGCTGGGAGCAAGCCCCAATAATCATATTGGCACAGATTATTGCAAACAGTAAAGCCTGTGTGTGCACAACTGCTCGTACATTGGCTTCCTCCCTGCAGATGTGCGCTTCAATGCATTGACATCCAAGGAAAGGAGCTACTTGTGTGGCCCTGCTTCTCAGTCATTATATGGACAATTAACACAGAGGATCATATAACTGTAGACTTCGAAGGGATCCTGAGGATTACCTTGTCCAACCCTCTGCACTACAGGAATATGCAGTTGTCTCATATGGGGATCGAATCTGCAAGCTTGGCATTATCAGCACCATGCTCTAGCCAACTGAGTTATCCAGCTGATAATATTTGGAGGGTGCTAAACTCTACATTGGGGTTTGGAAACTGGATCCAGCCATGGGTGTTCCCTTTGGCAGTCCATTTTAACAGAGTGGGCCAAAAAATATGCTGATCTGTCAAGCACATGACACCAATATGTCATCAGGTTTTCCTTTGTAGCATGGCAAGCTGCTCATACTAGAAACAAAAATCCAAGCTCAGCCAAGCAGCACTGACTTTTTGCAGAGGCTAACTGTTCAGTCAAACCCAGGAAGATTGAAATGACTTTCAAAGGTTAATGACTTAAAAGCTCTTCCTTCTACTAAGAACTGGGGCCGGACTATTGGAGTTCCTTGTAAGATCTCAACTGGTTGCTTTGACCACCAATCAGCTAGATGACAGTGAAAGCAATCCTCATTGTCCAATTCACTTCAAAGGCTCCTGGTTGTGCATTTTGCAACCTGTCCCTCACCTGAACACATTCAACATATGGCAATTTCAAGGATGGGGTTATAGTTTTGGGTGGAAAATGAGGCCTTCAGGCCAAAAAACGGGGATCCATGCTGGGTTCTAATAAATAATAGCTCAACAGATTGATTTGAAACATGACAGTGTAGGAGCAGTGTTTGTGCATGGTTCATGAACTAGGGGTAGAAAGGATAAAAGAGGATTTCCGCTCTCCCCACCATAGACTTTGTTTGGGTGGTTTATCCAGAAAGATTTGTCCAATTGTAGAACAAAGTTTGTAAAATCAGAAGTGAGAAGGTATGGGGAAAACCACAGGTTCCAAAATCCCAAAAATACAGTTCTTTAGCTCCCTCCTATTTCCTTGGAAATTTTGCTCAGGGCCATATTCTTTAACTGGACCCTGAGGGCATTTTATATTTTAGGTTAATTTTCCATATTAAATTTGTTTGCAATTCTACCAATTTTTTTCAACAAAATTCTCATTTCTCTGCAATGGATAGGGCATAAGGCCAAAAATGTGGGCTCTCCACATCTGGACTTGCTTCACATGATCTTTACTTTGGAGTAAGTTCTTCCCCCCTTGGTCTGGAAAATGGTGTCCTTGAGTTTGATCACAAACTTCTTGCTTAAACTTGAATGGAGAAAAGGAGAGGAAAGTGCAGATATGTGTAGAAACTAGCTAAAATCTATATTCATTCCTCCTCCCACCTTTGTTTCTGGCCCCTCCCACCATTGGCATGTGGCCCTCAGAAGGTGGTCCAGAAGGGAATGTGGCCCTTGAACTGAGAAAAGTCCCCTGCCACAGTTTTAAGTGATTTCCCCATGGTCTGTAGTTTGTCCAAAGCAGAAGTAATTCTTGTCTAGTTACACATTATGCAAGTAATATCAGCTGGGGACTAGTGTAGTCTTTTGTTTTGTTGTTTGTAATTAGCTCTCTCATTTGAAGGAATGCATCTAAGCAAGTTGTTTAATGTAGCAAATAATTCCCCCTCACACCATTGCACTGCATAACCACCACCACCACCACCCCAAAAAATCGTTATGCAAATCCAGTAAATAGAAGCTTGGTTGGTGTTCTTGTCAAAAACAAAACTCTTCTCATTTAACTGGGGGCGTGATATGGCAAATTGCCTGAGGGTCCCTAATGCCGTCTTCACAGATAGCAATGGGAAGAGATGGATGAACACTCATTCAGATATTCATCAGGCAACACTTCCACGCTTTAACTCCTACAAGTCTTGATTGCCAATTAAAAGCAATGCATTTGCGTATATATTCATATCCAATTTGTCTCTTTATGGACCTTGGGTGTTCCACCCAAAGGTGAACAAGGCCAAATTTTATTTATCAGAGGTAGAAAAATACAATTAAAATAATGCAAGGCAAGGGGGAAATCTTTGGTTTGATATCTGGGAAAACCCAATTTATATTCCAGTTGGAAGTGAAGAAAAAAAAAATGTCTTTTTGGGGGCCACCAGGGTGTAAGCCCTTCACAATTCTTTCGCACAAGCTTTTTGCTATCCAACCCATCTCCCTTGAAGCTATGGCATAAATAAGTAGAACTGTCAGTTTAGGTCTCTCAGAAAGACACTGTGCTCACCACAGTTTGAAAGCCTCCACTGAGCAGCAAGTGGGAGAGAGAAAATGAAGAACTTCCTTCGGAGACTGTATTGCCAAGTTTCTTCTCTTTTCCTGGATGTGAAGCTGGATTTGTTTCTTATGTCATACTTCTCATTTTAGGAACTTCAGCACTCCACAGTGTTAGTGGGACCACTGTCTAATTCAATCAAGAAAGTGACAAAGATCAAACAGATATAGTAGTATATCTTAGAAATGCAAGTGAACTCAGTAGTATGCATCTTACTTCATGTTTTTGCCATTAATCTGAAACAAACCAATTTATCTAAGCTTTACAGGGATTGGGCAATTTATGCCCCTGGGCACAAAGTGGCCCTTTAGAGAACTATCTGGCCCTCAGCACTCTATCCAGATCAAACACCCTTCCCTGCCACACACGCTCTCCCTGGACCATATCACACACTGGGCCTGCTTTGCAGCTTCCTTAGGTATTTTGCCTGGTAGGATATGTTCTTGAACTCAATACTTTTTTTCTTGCCCTGAAGTTACTCAGCCTACTTCTATCCCTGACCCTGACTACTAGAGAAATGCCCAGAAGAAAATGTGAACCTTAGGTAGAAGAAGTTTCCCTATCCCTTATCTTAGCAAATCACTTACCAGACCTCTGCCAATTTTCTGTAGATATAGCCATGCTCTTTCTGACAATTGACATTATGTGTTTGGAGTACTGTTAACATACTTGGTCAGGACATAAGTTTCTTAACACCCATTTGAATTTATCCCTTAGTTTGTGGAGTAATCCCCCATAAGGAAACCATGAACAAATGGGGGGAATTTAGTCTGGTGGTTGCTAGGGAACCTCCCTTTCCCTCTCCAACTTCTGGTTCTATTTCTACTGGGATTGGACAAAAAGCCACTGGGCAATAAATCTGGCAGAGCTTGCTCCAAAGAAACTAGCAAAATGGATTATGGTGATTGAGGTAACGTAATGAGAATATGAGGGAATTAAAAGAGTCCCCTTGAATACAAATTGAGAGAAAAGGACCAAGCCTCAGAATCTATTAACCTTAACATGTTTTTTTCAAAGCCTTTGCATGGGTCAGTCCAAAATCTAGACTGCTTTTCCTAATTGAGTCCTGCAGGGTCCACTGTTTTGTCTCTTTCTAGTGCTCTTTAAAACTTGTCTCAATACTTGTAGATTTGCTGTTCAAGCCACACCTTTTTATGTGCTTGTGAGGAGCAAAACCCATCAGACTGTGATGGATGGAACATCAGTGCTCCACTCTCCGAGAGAAATTTTTCATTCAATTGTAATGGAATAGATTCAGAAATTCATACCTGCTGTCATCTAAAGAAACAAAAGTTGCTATTAGTGTAGCTGTAATTCATGTACTACCCTCTGGACAGCCAAATAATTTCATTCCTACACTCTTTCCTTATTTACTTTGAACACATCTTTTGTGTCAAAGGAAAGGAAAATTGAATTCAGCTTTGAAATTCATCGTTACTTGTAAACAACTGCTCCTCAAGTATATGCACAGTGGAAACAGTTTCTGTTTGTAAAAAAGTATAGCTAGTCATCTTTTGATTGTTGTTTTCAGTTCCATGAAATGTCAGGCTTTATATTGGGATCTATGCTCACCAAAGAAAATAAACAAACTTTTCCCCCTTGGAAGTAAATCAATCACTCTCTACCTGAATGTGGATTTCGCTAAAAGACCAGCACTGATTTTGCAAAGGGAGCTAATTGTTCCTGAATCATGCAAATGTACAAGAGCTGTTGCAAATCAAATAATCTGCCAATTCAAAAGGGCTGTGCAATTAGCTATTTTCAGCTTCAGGAGCAATACTATCATTATTACTATAATTCCTTCCAAACTATTTGATGATGCCTACAATTCAGGTCTACAGGCACAGATTTGCAGTTCTACCAGATGTTTTCTAATTTGTATGAAGATTTCCCCCACTATTAAGTACTATGTTGTCTTTTAATGTCTTTTTAATTTAATTTAAAAAGTTTAATTTAATTTAAAAGTTGTCTTTTTAATGAAGTATGTTGTATATTAATGAATTGTTTTATGTTTTTTTTGTGATTTTATTGGTGTTAGCCGCCCTGAGGCCGGTTTGCTGGAAGGGCGGGGTAATAAAATAAAATTATTATTATTATTAATTATTATTATTATTATTATTATTTATTATTAAATGCTTAACACAAAAATTAAAAGGGATTTCTTCAGGAAGTAATTTTCCAATCTGAGTTCCAGGTAACTCTGGCATTGCAGTCCAAGTCCCAGTGCCACCCTGCCCTGGCCAGTGAATAAGGTGAGTTGTGGTAGAAAAAACTCAAGCAGACAGCAGTCTGGATTAAAAATGGCCACAACTTTATTGATTACAGTTGTACGTAACTTTGGCTCAGGCAAAGGGTGTATATCCATTCCAGCCTCCTGCTGGAGGTCTTAAACTGCTTCAGGTTATGGCCTCCTCAAGACACTGATCTACTGAGATAGCCATCATAAGACCACCAGTGGAAACTCTATAGGCCATCTGCCCCATGCTTTGCTTCTAGACATAGACTTCCACTAAGACCCCTCTAATGGGGTACCCTGAATACGCCACTGGTTCAGTGCAGGATGATGTACCACTTCACCCAAAGCTTGCAGACTAGGATTCCACTCAACGCCTTAACCGCCACTTGAGATGGCTCTTTAAGATGATTCACTGCCCAACCACCTACAACTGCAACCAATCAGAGATACCCTTACCCAGCACTCATTCCCAGAGGTGGATAAGTGAATGCCATCTGCTCTGAAAAAGTCCCAGTTATCGAATTTGATGCTTGG